>JASTWK010001587.1:0-29986 GCA_030770225.1 Temnothorax unifasciatus | reverse complement strand
TTATATTTAAATTTATATATTAGATGTGTAAATTAATTCGCTATCTTTACATTCAACTTATAATTTTGTTTTAACATTAAATATTATTTTCTCGTCCTTTTACGGTTTGCAAGTAGAGACCTCCATGGTTTTCAAAACACCATATTTGACGAAGTAAACGAGAAATCTCATAAAACAGTAAACTACATAGAACATATATGATGACGTCCGAAAAACAGCATTTGAGGCATTGTATTTTTTCATATTTTTTAATTAAAAAAAGAAATTTGCTGAAGACGCAGAAATGATTTGTTCTGCTTTGGATGAAGGTGCTGTGACCCATAAAACGTGTAAAAATGGTATCAGAGTTTTCGGAACTAAGCGAATCATTTTACAGTAATAGTAATACTTGCAAAAGAGACGAAACATATGTCGTCAATGGACTGAGAAATTCTCCCTCATCTCGAATCATTCACCAGACTTAGCTCTGTCGGATTATCACCTATTTCGGTCGCTTCAACATCATCTGATACATGTTTCAAGATAGTTGAAGAAGTCCGAAAAAGTCTTGAAGACTTTATCGATAATTTTCTTCCGCCAAGATATTCGTCAAATGTTCGATAAATGAAGTAAAGTCCCTGATAACCGCTAATGATAGAAAACGATAAAAAATTTCTTATCGTTTTTAATATGGTTAGTGAATGATCGTTTATTTACGATACACCGTCAGAAATTCACGTTACAAAATACTTGGAATCCTATTATAAATGTCTTATCAGCTGCACATCAGTTTCTATCGTTTTTAATATGCCCAGATAGCCAAGCATTCCTTGGCATAAAAAGGAAATAGTGTTTGGCATAAGTTTCCCTTCGGTTGTCATCATATTGCTGTCACCGGACAACAGTAATTTCGTTTAGAGCAACTTAAAAGCATTATGCAGACAACAATTACCTTACGCAAACAAGCGAAAAGCTCGTAGTATACTTAATTGCCATAAAAGTTGCCACAATCTGTTGGCAACCGTTTTGGTAATAAAAGTCGGCAATCCAATAGGCAAAATCGGAAGTCGTTTTCCTCAATATTGACGGCAACTTAGCAGAGCAGTTTTAAGCAAATTGACAGCAACCTGCGGGCAACTTGGCTATCTGGGTTGAGATACAATAGAAAAGAAACCGATTTGCTGCCGTAAAGAAGATGATAAGTTGTATGTCAGAAAATCCTAATGAGAAACGATAGATGTATCAGTTCGATTAAGTCGTATAAATATCGACGAGATGTCTATTGTTTTAACTTTATAAAAACATATACAAAGTAGAAGGCTTCCAAACGATTTAATTTATATCATTGATATAAATTGCAAATACAACAAAAAACGAACCGATTATAACTGCATGCTGTACAGAAGATGATAATTAAGTTGTATGTCGGGAAACCCTGATAAGAAACGATAGATGTGTTTTGGTTCGGTTAAGTTATATAAATATCGATGAGATGTCTATCATTTTATTCTTATATATCCGTATTAATGCATACGGTAAAATTATTACCATAAATAACGATATATATATACTATATTGTGTATATACGATTGAATCAGACAGGCAATAATTGTACATATAGAAAACGATTCATAACTATAAAATTTGTATAGTTATTTCGTTATTCGGATCTAAAACGATAGAAACCGATTCGATTAATGTTTTATCTGTCTTCTAAATATGCAACGATAGAACCGATAAAATACGATTAAAAATAATACAGATATAGCCGTTTTTAATCGTTTTCTATCGGAGATGGTTACCAGGGGTCATACATAGAAAATAGTGGAGATTATCCCATCAAACTCTTGCATTTGATTTTTTGTAAACAAATTTTGATTTTTGTGAAAAAAGGCACCGAAATTACACATCTAATATACAGAGTGAGTTATTTTAATCGATGCAGGCAAATATCTCGAAAAATATGGAAGATACGAGGGTCGATACGAAAGTAATGCCTCCTAATTTTTTTCTTAGAAAATTTTATTCCTGAAACTTTGGTGTTTACATGAGTTTAATACATCTATATGATGTACATTTATTATTTTTCCACATAATATAATCATTTCTTAATATACATTTTTCCATCTGTGAATAAGACGTGCAGTATACTCGTGCGGTAAAAGCATGAAGAATATAGAGATAAGGAGGCTGAACTATATGTATTAGACTAGAGCTCTAAAAAAGTAGATATTCTGGTCCGCCATTTTTGAACCAATCATATGAAAACATAACCTTTCAAAGAACCTTTTCGTAAACGTCAATACGCTTTTCGGTCTCGTATTTTATGCTTCCAAAATGACTGGCTGAGTTGCAATTAATTGCAGTAATAAAAGCGAAAAAAAGTTTCGACTTTTTCCAATTCCAACAAATGTGGCGCGACGAAAAAAGTGGAAAACATATAAATCTTTACCGTGAACAGTGGATATCAAGCAAGTCAGGTTGTGTCTGTGAAGTACGTCCAACGCTGTAAAAGCAAAGCATTATTTATGCCTCATTAAATTGAAAATTAATTGTTTTCCTTATTACAGGTCAATTTTGAGGATTCACAGTTCGAAAGTAGACGTGTCGACGATTGGAGGAAATTGAAGCCAAATGCGGTTCCTACGTTATTTCATGTTCCTCAGTTCCTAAATCCACCTCCCAGGATTGATTTACCTCCAAGGAAGTCGCTATACAAAACGACTATAAATAAATGCATAATAATTAATTTATTTTACTAAATTTTTTTGTTCGAATTTTGTCAAGTGTTTAGAATGTGGTAATCATAAATCTCGAACTATACCGACTTTGGAATCGAGCTTGTGCTTTTTATCAAACTTTCTTCTTTTCTCTTATATATTATAAATTCTTGAATATATATATGCAACATATTTGATAGCATGTCAATGGTTTTCAGAAGCTACGAAATGAAGTTACTGCCACGTATGAACCCTTTGAAATTGCTTGTTACTCTGTAATAAATATTATAAATAGTCTATAAATATGTATTGTATGAAATAAAGAATTGTTTTTAAAAATCAATTTCTCTGGAGATATTGTGAGCATGAGTTTTTATTAATCAATGTACATTATTATTATTATGCAGTTACAGTGTTATTTTTAGGGTAACAATCTTTTGGAAAATGAAATTTATTTCATACAGTTCAAAATTATTTTGAACAATAATGCTTTGCTTTTACAGCGTTGGACGTACTTAACAGACACAACCTGACTTGCTTGATATCCACTGTTCACGGCAAAGATTTTAAAACCACTTTTTTCGTCGCGCCACATTTGTTGGAATTGGAAAAAGTTGAAACCCTTTTTCGCTTCTATTACTGCAATTAATTGCAACCCCTGGCGAAAATGAGAAGTTTCATAAACGTTTGTTGATGTTTACGTGAGCGTTTGCGGAAGTTTGTTGAGAGTTTAGAAACGGTCAGTAGAGAGTTCGTAGAGCGGAAATTGCAATGCTGCAACGTTTGAAAGGCGTTTGAATATAGCGTTTTTGAGAGTTTGCACAGCGTTTACATGAGCGTTTGCGGAAGTTCGTTGAGAGTTTAGAAACGGTCAGTAGAGAGTTCGTAGAGCAGAAATTGCAACGCTGCAGCGTTTGAAAGGCGTTTGTATATAGCGTTTTTGAGAGTTTGCACAGCGTTTACATGACGTATGATGTTTGCTGAGAGTTCTTTAAAACATTTAGAGATCCTCTGTTAAGCGTTTAATAAGTCGAAAGCGTTTGCTTTCATCATTGGTAGGGACCCTCTAGTAAGGGATAAGCAAACAGGTCAACTGGATGCGGATTGGTCGCCGCCATTCAAGGGTCACTTCCGTGTTTCAAAACGGGCGCGCTAAACTTTTGGATCTGACTATGAATACCGGCTACAGCTTTGACAGTTGACAGTCGCATTCAGCAGCGATCGGCCTTTATTTTATATTTTAGAGTATCCACAATTGCAATGCAATACCAAAGAAGACAAGGGACAGTGACAAAGAACAATTGCAATGCAAACGTGCACTGCTCGTAATTGCCGTAATAGTACCAGAAATGGTCATAAAATGTTTAATTTTCCACAATCTCCTTCCCGAAGAAAAAAGTGGATAATGTTGGCTGTCCTCAACAAAAATATCCTGCATTATGCGATGTAAGTTTTAAGTATTATAATTTTAAAGCTATTTTTTATTTGTCCTTGTGAACCCTAATTGATTATTTATTTATTTTAATATGTATTATACTAATGTATTTTTTTTTTTCAAGGAACATTTTAGTGATGACATGTGGGAAGATGAAAAAATAATTGGAAAGAAACAAAAATTAAGACCAAATGCTGTACCAATAAAGGAATCGCATATGGAAATGTTACAAGATGGTGAGTTGTTAATGTTACATTATTTGTTAAACAATTATAGTAGATTATATCTTGACGTCTGCTTTGCTAATTGTAAAGATAGGATCTCTAGTAGTACACAATATATTGGTAGCATGTTGGCTGAATATTAATTGGTTATATTGGAAATGCTTGGCCAATATTTCTCAATGTTAGCTCAAAAGGAGAGAACGTCTACAACTAACAACTAACGTCTTTACAAATAGGGTGCAATGCAACTATGCATTAACTTATGTCAGGAGTAAGTTGTGTATGCTTTTTAGTCTTTTGTAGGTACTATACAAATGCCAAAAATGCACTTTGTCAGCATTTTAAAAAGAAAACAAAACATTGTTAATTTAGAAAAGCCACCGGAAGACGATGTAGAAATTACAGATATAATACCTCCTAAAAGGATGAAGAAAAATAACGATTTGGTACCTGATTCACCTGATTGTGACAATCTCTCTCTCAATCCAGATAAAACAATAATAGATGAATTGAAAAAAAGTTTAGAAAAAAATCAAAAATTGGAGAGAAAATTGAGGAAAACAAATCGAATCATAAAGAAAATGAAGACAACAAACAATACATATAAAAAAGAATTACAGTTAAAACTACGGCGCCTTAAAAAAGAAGTATGTAAAACGAATTCCCTTGCAGAAGTTACGTCTTTTTTTAATGATGACCAAGTAAAGTTTTTAACAAATAAAAATAAGAAAGTAGCCAAATGGTGTAACACTACTTTATTAAAATCGTATAAATTAAAATTTGCATGTGGTACTTCGGGTTATTTAGAACTGTTAAAGCAGGGATATCCATTACCTTCTCTTCGAAAGTTAACCAACAGATTGGAAAATTTAAAATTTAGAAGCGGTTTAATAGATGAAATTTTTGATTTTTTACGCATTAAACCCTTATGGAAAAATACACTCAACTTTTGGTGTTAACCGTTAAAAAAACACCATAGAAAAACCCTTAAAGTTGGGTGTGATTTCGGACCGCCAATTGAAGGTTAACCATCATTTGAAGGTTAATCTTCAATTGGCGGTTCGAAATCACACCCAACTTTAAGGGTTTTTCTTTAGATGATGGTTAACCTTCAAGTGATAGTTAACCTTCAATTAATGGTTAATCCTTAAAAATGACGGTATAAAATATAAACCCTCAAATGAAAGTAACAAATATGGCGTCCCAATGAGAATCTTTTAAGGACTCCACTCGTTGAACCCGACTCCTCGCTTCGATCCTCCCTCTCGGACGCTAGCTGCCGCAGCTCTCTCTGGTCATCCGACTCTCGTTCGGTTGGTCTCCAGAACATGCGCAGCAACGATCAATCCGTCAAGAAAGAGGTAACGGACTCGACACGTTCGAAGAAACGCAAGCAAGTGCGGCTATGACACCTAACGAGTGAGGAAAGAGGCGGGGGCTCTTTGAGAGTGGCGACTCGCGCGTCGCGCCATCTAATGTGAAACGATCGGGCGTTGTAAAACGCGAAAAAAATTCGGAGCGCAATATCTGAACAAATTATTTAATTTTTAATAAGTTTAATTATTAACATTTATTTTCATAATTGAACTTATTTTTTATTTTGATAAATGTAAATACAAATATCTTATTGTATAAATATTTAATATTAATAATTAAATTAGTTGCTTAATTTAACTTCATGTTTAATAAATTAGCGGATGTAGTACTGAAAATGTACCTATTATATAATATTTTAGTTTTCAAACCTGTCAAATTACAAACAGGAATTTTGTTGTGACTTTTACAGTTATAAAGTAACTATTTAATGGAAATGGAAGCCTAAAAAAATTAATATTGTAACGCAATTATTATAGTGCTCAAATCATAAAATATTTACATTATACATGTCTGCTAATACAATATGATATTTTATTTTTATTTATTTTTATTGGGCTCAATACAGGCCCTGGGTCCAAAATCCAATGAGATCGTCTATTGGCCCCCCTCAAACTTTTCAACTTTTATCTGAAACACTTTTCCAATAAACCAAGCCGTCAATTGACACTTAACGAAGATTAACACAATATCATTTAAACGACACCCAACGATAAAGGGATCATGGCGACACTGATTAAATCGACATAGAACATTAAAAGTTAACACCCTTTTAACACCGAACCAACATCCAACGATGAGGATCAATCTCCAACCTACACTAAACATTGAGGCTTAATCCCCAACCTACACTTATCATTGAGAATAAACTCTCAATATACACTCATCATTGAGGATTAAACCCACAACTTACCTAAACCTTAATGGTCAACACTCAATCTACACCTAAATTTAAGTGTTGACACTTAACTTTGATGACAAACACTAAACTTACGCCCAAATTTGAGTGTTAACTTAGTGTTAACACTCAAATTGGGTGTCAACCATCAAAGTTGAGTGTGCTTTTTCATAAGGGAAGTTTCACGATTTGAAGAAATAGACAAAGACTGTATGCTAGTATTAGATTAGATGAGTATTACGCCTGGAAATATATATGATAACTCTACAAAGGAAATGCTAGGTCAAGTAAGTTTACCTGATCATAGTGGCAAAGCTGATCAAGCATTAGTTTTGTAACGGCCTGACTTTATCGAACGCGGACGGGATTTCTGGATCAGGGGTTCGATGACAGGCCCAGAGACAATAATCAATGTGCAATGTACAGATATCGTTTATTACGTTTACTCTAAATGCGGTGGTACATACAGACTCGGTATATTACAACGGTCGCCAGACCGGCGGAACTCGGCGTTACGCGCAAGCGCGGTGGGTCGCAACGGCCGTCCGGCTGCGGCGGGGCGCGGGAGGTGACGGCGGTCAGCGGTGTATCTGCACTCGGCTGGCTATCGGGCGGATATCTTATCCCTCGCGGGGCTCGGTCAATTCGCAGATCGCGGTATATTACATCGGTAGCGGAACGCGGGACAGGGACAAGACTCGCGGTATAATACAACGGTAAGAACGGATCGCGGGACGGAGACGTGATTCGCGGTATAATGCAACGCGGATCGCGGTACAATACGATGGTCGCGGAACGCGGGACAGGGACGTGAATCGCGGTATAACACAACGGTATAGATGCGGGAGTATGGAGCGCGCTATATGCGGTGGACGCGAGTGCACATGCACTTCGTATCGGCGGGACGCGCGAACGTTTCGAATGGCGGTGTTCCGGCGATACGGGCGTGAGAACCCTCGCTGCGGGGCCGAGCACGCTCGACCGCGCCTGGCCGTAATCGTCGGAACGGAGGATGGCGTCGGGGACACTTGAGAACTCTCATTCGAGGCCCACACTCTGGACCTCGGTTTGCGTGTCGCCCTAGGAGCTTAGGAGAGGTTTTTCGGTCGGAACGGTGTCGGCGAAAAAGGTCCCGTCTCGTCGAGCGCGCCGGTTTATATATGCCGCTCGGTGCGGCGTGTTCGGCAGGAGGGGAGGCCGATCGTCAGGCGCGCCGCGCGGCGGCGGGAGCGGCGCGATCCGTGCTCCCCCCGTCGGCGCTCGTCGGCGTCGCGCGGGAAGGCACCGGTGCGGCGGTTTCCCGCGCACACGGTGCGTTTCAAAAGTTTAAAAAGGTGGGCGCACCGCGCCCTTGTCCTCGCCCGACGGAAGGTCGGTCGGGCGGCATCCGGCGGATGGTAGCCGGGAACGATGCCTTGGTGTGAGGGGCGCATCGTTACAGTTTTTTTAATATCAGGTTTAGCAAGCCGATGGAAGCAGATAGTCGCATACTATTTCACAAATAAGAAAACATGCGGAAGAACATATAAACCAATTATCATAGACATTATTAAAAAGTGCGAAGAGATAGGTTTACGAGTCCATTCTGTAACATCCGATATGGGCGCGTCGAATCAAAGTATGTGGAATTCATTTAATATTTTAGTGAATAGATACTCCACTGTGAGTAATTCATGTATACATCCTTGCGATAAAAATAGAAAATTATAGTTTTTTGGCGATACTCCACATACCTTTAAAAATATTAAAAGTGGTCTTTTTACAAATGAAGTTTTGGAAATTCTTGATATTTTTGTTGAAAAGTACAATTTGCCAAGTTATACTGTTAAAGCCTCACATTTCAAAGAATTACTTTCTGCCCAAGAAAATTTAGAGTTTTAACTCGCTCCAAAACTTACACCAGAACATTTAGATACAAAAAAACATTTCTTAAAAATGCGAGTCAGTAGTGCTACTAGTGTTTTAAATGATGAAACAAGCTCTGGTGTAAAATTGTTGGCCAAAATGCATTCTAAAGAGGAATATTACACTACTGCATGGTTTGTAGACTTTATTGTTCGTTGGTTCAGAATAATGATTGCACGTCATCCAGTTTGGATTAGGAAAAAAGAATATGGAATGTTATGAAAATGCAATAATACATTTGAAAGATATCATACAGTTTTTTTCCTCAGTAAACGTCGGTACAAAGAATCAATGGAAACCATTTCAAACATCCGTTGTGATATCTACTACATCATTTCTTGAAGTGTCGGAATACTTATTAAATGAAAGGAATTTTCAGTTTGTTCTTGGGTCCAGATTTACTCAAGATTGCTTAGAAAATCTATTTAGTGTAATTAGAACTAAAAACGAATGTCCAAATTGTTTACAATTTACAAATAATATAAAACTTATTTGTGTTTCCCAATATATGACAAATGTTTCTTCTGGAAATTATGACGAAGATGATAGAACATTATTTTTATCAAAATTTTTAGACATTTTACAAAATATAAAAAATAATAGAGACGAACAAAGAAACAGTACAATTCAAGATCAAACATTAAATATAAATATACCGCACAAAAACATTGAGCTAAACAATATTGAATTAAATGGATTATATTATATAGCTAGATATATAGTGGGTAATATTAGTAAAAACCAAAAAACGTGTTATAATTGTCTAAAATATACAGGTTCTAAAACGCCAAAAATATTTCATTATTCAAAGTTAATTCGTATAAAAAAAAAGTAAAAAAAAATACTTTATTTTTTGTTAATACAACATTTAATTATTTCCTGTCTATGGAAAAAATATTTCGGGCTTACTATAAGACAATCTGTTCTTCACATGCAAAATTAAATGTGAAACAATTCTTTGTTTCAAAATTTGAAGAGATTCCTTATTCTGTTCCGGATTGTCATAATTTAAAAAAGAAAATTATTAATAAATATACTACGTTTAGATTAAGAATTGCATCCCAGAATAAGAGTTCAAAGAAGAAGAATATTAGAAGTAGTAAAACAATGGCTATGCATTCGAACGTGCAATAATATATATTAAGGAGGTCCGATGGCTACAAGAAAATGCAGCCAGTTTCATGAAATTTTAATATGTTGTTCTGGAATGCAAAATAAAATTTTGTGAATTTTTTGAGAATTTTTCACCGTCCCGTTTTGAAAAAAATCTACTCCAAAAATTTAAAAAGTACAATTTTTGAAGTCGATTTTTTTCAAAACGGGACGGTAAATAATTCCCAAAAAATTCACATAATTCTATTTTGCATTCCAGAACAACATATTAAAATTTCATGAAACTGGCTGCATTTTTAACATAGGTTCTTATGGGAAATGACATATTGCATACCTTTAGAATGAAATAAGTGCAAGAAAAAATGCAAATAATAAGGAAAAAAAAATATGCACATGTAACTTAATAATTTACAAATAAATGAGCGAAAGAAAGGGGAAGGTTACCGCACATTTCGTAGAAAAATTAATTATTAAAGCATAAATTGCTTGATTTTTCGTCTGCTAGACTGCCACGGTCGTGAACGACGCACAGTGGGGTATTTGGCCGATTTAGGCGGCCAAAATTATTTTTGTAGTTTAAGTGGGTCTTAACGTGCTGTCTTACTGTCTTACTAATTCATTGTATTTCAAGCGGTAGGAAATATTTTTTTATGAAGAAAAATATGGTTTTTACATTTTTCAACTATTTAATTATTCCTTTTAAAGATGTTTGTCGCTTATGTCAAAATAACAGGATAAAGCTGAAATTTACAGAGATTGTGCACTTATATATCCCAAAAATCTGTGTTAAATTTGCGATCGATTGTCCGACCCGTTTCTGAGATATTTGCTTTAAAAGTTACAGAATTGTATATATATATACATATAGATATACTTTCCATGTAAATATCATAATGTCTATCTCTGCTCATGTATGGTAAAAATGAATGAAATTTTTATGGTACACTTCTATGACACCAAAAATTGCAATTACGGTTTTTAAAGATTTTCTGGTTATATTTTTTTTCAATTTTTTAATGATTTGTTTAAATAATATCAAGTACAAAAATGGGATAATATTGCGATTTTTACGCTTTTACTGTCACAACATGATACCATGTTGTTTATGAATAATTTCTGAGATTAGCTCTACACTGTTTAATCAAGAAAACAAAATTATACTACATACCTATAGCTATCTGACATACATCTTTAATCCAAACCAAAGTTTAAGTAAGAAATACATAAAATAAGATCAGTTGGATGATGAGAGCCACGATTCTTCATCAAACAATATTTGAATCATTATAAGACGATAAATCGACTTCCCGTTCTCTAGAGGTTAATGAACCTATATTATGGAAAACTGCGCGATTCTGCGGCTGATCTTTACGAAATCGTGAAATAGAAACCTTCACTTTTCTATTACAGTAAAAAAAATTACCGGGAAACACCCGGAAGTACTACTAATATCCTCGAGTTTTTTAACATTGGCGTAAGAAAATAACGAAAAAACGTTTTTTTAAAACGTTTTGTCAAAATAGTTACAATCTTCATAAAAATAGTTAAAATATATTCATACGTACCCACTTTATCACAATCCATAGCTATTTACTTCAAGCTATATCCCAAATACAAAATATTTACTGCAGAAAGTATGCTAATGCCGAGAAAAGATACGTGCACTAAAAGAGACAATCAAGTTTTGACAGGTCTGCTGGCCCCTTGAATGCGCGGAGTGAGTGGGAATTGGTAGTTAAGGCCGGTATTCATAGGCTGCGTTCCGTTTGGGCGCTCACGCGCTGTGAGCATCGCTCTATCTTTGTTTGATATTCGATGTGCAACGAAGATAGAATGATGCTTACAGCGCGTGAGCGCCCAAACGGAACGCAGCCATAGTCTTCAAGATCGTCTTAAGTAATGTCTTAAGACGCTAATACGGCTCTGTGATTGGTTTATGACATCTTAAGATTGAACTTAAGACGGTCTTAAATAACTATGAATACCGGCCTAAGTGTTCCCTGACTATTTAGTGTTGCCAAATGGTATTTTGTTTAAATGTGGAGTGAGTTTTAGAAAATCGACTTTTGGCCGCCTAAATCGGCCAAATACCCCACTGTGCGACGTGAACAGCAGCACACACTATACACGCAGCGACCAATCAGAGCAATCCCCTTCTCTCCCACTACTTCAAGCGCTAGTGCGCTGTTGCCAGAACCCCCGCGTCCCACTACTCCCCCCGATGAAGCCATCGAACCTCCTTAATTTATATATTAATTGTTTTATTTCAAACAGTTTATTTTGCTTCGTTTTTATTAATGTGAAATATATTGTATTAATGTATTGTATTGTGTCTGTTTAAAACAAATATATGTTTTGTTCTTTATTCCTTTATTCTTTATTTGTAGTTATTGTTTTTAAAGACCTTATTGCTGCGAACACAGTTTGAAACATCGCGCGGCGATTGCTTCTGATCTTAGAATGGCGGCGTATCCGGTGTGTTTGCTCATCCCTTACTAGAGGGTCCCTAATCATTGGAAACTGCGTGCAGCCTCTATTGAGCTTAACGGGCGTTTACTCTTGTCATTAAAAGAAACGGCGTAAAGAGCGTTAAATGTTAAAATCTGCTTTTCGCCTCGCAGGGGGTCTGCTTACCCACACAGCACAGGTAGATTCTGAGAATGTACTCAATATATCACAAACGTAGATTGTGTATATCCTGTTGATATTCGAAATACGTCCATGATATTTTAAGAATGTACTGAGGATGTTCTAATGTCTGCCCTAAACGCTTACTCAGTATATACTGAGAATATTTTTTTGTATATTGTGAGTATATTAAAAAAATATTTTGATTACATTACCCAGTATCTACCATAGAATATCTCCAAAATTATTTATTTCAAAATTTTATTATTTTTTAACTTTGTTTCTTAAGATGCAGATGCAGTCTACTATGATTATAAATATTTTCTCGTATCTGAAAAATCTGAAAAAAACACTTACCTTGGTGGGATTCGAACTCGGGACCTCTGGATCGTGAGCCAATTGCCTTACGTGGTAGACTACTTCTTAATTTAATGAAGTGTTATACATATATAGTCTACATATGTTATAACCAGCGCAAATATATAATTTTTTAAAAATCATCTTAAGAAACAAATTCAGTTTAAAAAGAGTAATAAAATTTTGAATTGGATATGTGATATAATATTTCTTAATGTCCGGTGTTCGAGATCGCGAATGCTCGAGATCACGAATGCTCTTGAATTATATTCTTATTCTCATTTAGACGACTGTGTCATGAGTCACAGCAGCAGTGTAACGCGATATTTATTCAGCGGGCCACCTAAGAATTATGCTCCGTACGACGCTGAGTCACTCTGATTCTCCGGCACGGTCTTTTCGACGATCGATACTCTAATTTCAAAGACAATGACTATATTCGGTCTATATTTCAGTTCGAGAAGCTTCTATTCCATGACATTTTGACCTTAGCTAAGCATTCGTCATCCCTGGCGCGTTCTTTGTCTCGTGTGGGTATAAAAACCCGTAGAACTTACGGCGCGTCGCCATTCGTCAACAGTGTGTCAGTAGGCTAAGATCTGTCATCGATCGATATTTTGATGGTCAGTTCTCATTCACGCGCGGGCTATCCAACACTACGAGCGAGAAAGTGTTGATAGAGAATTCACTTTAAAACGCCCGCGTTCCGAGTTCACTTAAATTCAAATACATTTGTAAATTATGTCACTCTTTAATTTCGGCATTATTTTTGGTTGTTAAATAAACTATTGTGTTACTTCACGCTTCCAGTGTTAGTAGTCTCTCACGCATTATCCCTTCCTCACTCACACGCGCGCGAACATCCGGTGAATGTCAGAAACCAGTGCCGGCTCATTACAAAATTCACCCAGGATGTCGAATAAATATTAAGTAAATGTTTTTTCAAATTATTATTGCAAGTGAATAAGTAATGTAAAATAAATATTAAATTAATGTCAAATAAATATTAAATAAATGTTTTTTCAAATCATTATTGCAAATAAATGAGTAATGTAAAATAATTATTAAATTAATGTCAAATAAATATTAAATAAATGTTTTTTAGAATTATTATTGCAAATAAATAAGTAATGTAAAATAAATATTAAATTAATGTCGAATACATATTAAGTAAATGTTTTTTCAAATTATTATTGCAAGTGAATAAGTAATGTAAAATAAATATTAAATTAATGTCAAATAAATATTAAATAAATGTTTTTTAAAATTATTATTGCAAATGAATAAGTAATGTAAAATAAATATTAAATTAATATTGAATAAATGTTAAATAAATGTTTTTTTAAAATCATTATTGCAAATAAATTATTAATGTAAAAGAAATATTAAATAACCGTTAAATAAACGTTTAATAAATATTTTTTCTAAATTATTACTTTAAATAAATAATTAATGTGAAATAAATATTTAATAAACATTAAATAAATATTATTTTTACAATGGATTGTATAAATGTATAATTAATAAAAAATAAATATTAAAAACACATTTAAAAAACATTGTCTGCTGATTGGGTAGCTCACTTACTCTTCGTCTGTTTCTTATTATGCTTTCTAAAAATCCGATAAAAAAATATACTATTCTGATAAATTTAGCATATCCTGAAAATATTCGATAAATAGACCGAATATTACTGATAAATTTCGAATATTGTTAAAATATCAGTAAAATAATATACTATTTTCATCAATTTAGCATATCCTGAAAATATTTGATAAATAGACCGAATATTACTGATAAATTTCAAATACTCTTTATATATCAGTAAAATAATATACTGCAAAATACGTTATAGAGATATTATTAGTATATCTTGTATATCTATAGTATATTGAGTAGCAATTCAGTATATACGAATGATATCATGTGCTGTGTGGGATTAAACTCATGTAACATCAAATTTCCAGGAATAAAATTTTCTGAGAAAAAATTAGGAGATTACTTTCGTACCGACCTTCGTATCTTCCATATTTTTCAAGATATTTGCATCGATTAAAATGACTCACCATGTATATATGTATATATATTCTATATATATATATATATATATATATATATATATATATATATATATATATATATATATATATATATATATATAGAACACACAAAATTTGATACTTTCCAATTGAAGCTGAGAGTTCACTCGAAATTTTGGCATATCAAAGTACTCTCAAATATTGAATGTAAAAAATACAAAAAATATTGAACAAAATGTGTGACAACGTGCCCCGGTCTACCCTATATAATAGCAACCCAACCCTTGAACGGTTGTCAACCCTTATAAAGCTTCTTAAATATATACATATATATATATATATATATATATATATATATATATATATATATATATATATATATATATATATATATATATATATATCATACTATTATATAAAACCCGACTGCTTGTCTGTCCGTCCGTTTGTCCGCGAACTACTCATTTGTTAGTGGACCGAATTTTTACCAAAAGTATATAAAGTAGGGGTAGAATTTTCCGGGGAGTGCCATGACGTGTATAGTTTTTCGTTACCGATTTTCTGGAAACCGGTTTTTCTAATTTTTCCAATTTCTTCAGAAATAATTGACCGAATCTCAAAGAGTTGTATATGAAACGGGGGTAGAATTTTCCAGGGAGTGCTATAAAGTATATAATTTTTCGTTATCAATTTTCTGGAAACCTTTTTTTCTAATTTTTTCAATTTTTCCGGAAATAATTGACCGAATTTCAAAGAATTTTATATGAAACAAGGTAGAATTTTCCGGGGAGTGCTATAAAGTGTATAATTTTTCGTTACCGATCTTTTTGGAAGCCGGTATCAGAAATTTTTCCAATTTTTCGGGAATTAATTGACCGAATCGCAAAGAATTGTATATGAAGTGTAGGGGTACATTTTTTGTTATCGATCTTTTTAGAAACCAGTATCAGAAATTTTACTGATCTTTTTGGAAGCCGCTATCAGAAATTTTTCCAATTTTTCTGGAATTAATTAACCGAATCTTAAAAAATTATATATATGAAATATGATAGGGGTAGAAAAACTAAAAATGTAATAGAATTAAGGGACCCTTAAGGACCCTTAGGGACCGGCCCTAGGGTATGCATTAGGCATTTTCCTCTTCCAACAAGAAACAAAAAAAAGGCCTAATATCTTAAAATTGGCGAAAATTAGAAAACATACAACGTTGAAAACCGGTTTAAAAATTTTTAAAATAACCGGTTCCAAAATTTTTCTAATTTTTCGGGGATGGTGATGAGTTTAATTTTTCAAATTTGAATAAAAAAAATGATTATAAAGGATTCTTTGCAATTGCCTGATAAGCTATTGCCTGATAAAGTTAAATTTTCATCAACTTCGTTACATTTTGCCTAACTATATAAAACATCTTTAAGGACATTGAAACACAAATGAAGTTGTTTGAAGAAAAACGACTCCCGGGCGAAGCCCGGGTAACCAGCTAGTATATATATGTCACGCACTGATATATATATATATATATATATATATATATATATATATATATATATATATATGTATGTATATATATATATGTCACATATATTTCTAGATATTTATACACATATAATGAATTAATTTCCAAAATAAAATATTATAAATTGCTTTTCCAGGAACTGTTAGGAACTAGAGATAAAATTTACGCACTTCCTACTACATTTAAAAAAGTTATTGTCTGTCCGAGGACATTCAATTCTTTTTCATAAAAATATTGAAAAACTAAGAGCCAGAATTTGTACATCTCTATACCCAATAATTCTTGAAAGAATACGTTTCATTCATCATTGATCCGTTCTGCAGATGCGTAGAAGGCAGATACTTCTTACAATCTCAAGATTTAAAAATTCTCAATTTAAAATAATAATCCACTCACCTGTGCTGGCATAATGGTGCCTAGATATTTCAAATGCATGTTGATTCAGTTACAATAAAATTCTCAGTTATCTTGATATTATTTACAAGTTACACGTACAGTACTGACGTAAAAGCAGGTGATTTGTTGTGTACACGTCGGTTGCCTGGCGACAGAACTAATGCTGACCTCAGCTGCAGGCTGAGATAATATATAAGATAAATATATAATTAGAAAATAAGTAATTGTAACTAATTAAAGTATTAAAGAGATAAGATAAAGACAAAAATTATGAAGAATTTAGCCGTGAAAAGAACAAAATCTTACATATGTTGATGTTCGAGACTGTCGAACAAATGGGCGGTATCGTGACTAGGGCGATGCCATCGGTGCCTTCGCACTGGGCGCAAGCGTGCGCAAGCTTCAAGAGAGCGCAGTCAAGACGATAAAATAAAAAGAGTAAAGCCCTTGCACAATAGGCAATAGCGATAGCGATAGCGACAGCGACAAGGTTGCCGACAAAGGTATAGCTTTGTCGGCAACCTTGTCGCTGTCGCTATCGCTTATTTCTATCGGTTATTGTGCAAGGGCTTTATTTTACGATAAACTGAAAAAAGGAGGCATAAACAATTCTCCCTCCATATGACCGCTGTTACACGCCACCCTTAATCGGGTTTAATAACATCGGTTGTTCTTTGGCTGGCAAATCACAGCTATTCCCTTCTTCTGAAGAATGAGTGTGATTAGCTAGTCTAAGAACTACCGATGTTATTAAACTCGATTAACGGCGCCGTGTAACTTAGTTATAGACTCGAATAAGACTCGAATTCCTCTTAAGCCCCTTGCACAATAGGCATAGCGATAGCGATAGCGACAGCGACAAGGTTTCTAGGGCCGGTATTCATAATCGGTTCTTATATTTAAGACCATTTTAAGTACAATCTTAAGATGTCATTAACCAATCACAGAGCCGTATTAGCATCTTAAGATATTACTTAAGACGGTCTTGAAATAAGATCCGATTATGAATACCGGCCTAAGACGCTAATACGGCTCTGTGATTGGTTTATAACATCTTAAGATTGAATTATTAAGACGGTCTTAAATAATTATGAATACCGGCCTTATAACTTTAAGGCAGTGTTTTATGCTTTAAGTCTTTGTCTTATGTAACGCACAATACTGTACAGTATTGTGCGTTACATAAGACAAAGACATAAAACACTGCCAAGACAGCCATTCTGCTTAAGGCCATTGCATGTAACAAAATTTTAGTCATAATTGTAAGGCCGTAAGAAAATAGACCAATCACAGTCAATTATTCTTCTCGCGCTTGAAGAATAATCGAGTGTGATTGGTCTATTTCCTTACGACCTTACGATTATGACTAAAACTTTATTACGTGCAATGCCTTAAGCCCGGTGTCCACGATGCAAGAACTGTGTCCAAGTTCGGTTTAAGGGTCGGCAGGAGACACGGTGGAGACCTTTGTCGAGTTAGCTTAGCTGCGACTCGCTGCGAGTCCGTATTTTATTTATTATAAATTTTTAAGAGCAAAAATGCAAAATCGGGCTCTGTAGCTGACTGCATTATTATATAAAGAATATATAAAAAAAAATTCACGAATCTATGTAACTTATTTATGAGAAATCTTGTTATTACGAATCCGTAATTCGTAATAACAAGATTTCTCATAAAATAAATTACATAGATTCGTGAATTTTTTTATATACTCTTTATATAATAATGCAGTCAGCTACAGAGCCCGATTTTGCATTTTTGCTCTTAAAAATTATAATAAATAAAATACGGAATAAAGTGCAGTTTAACGTGCACTTAGTGCATAAAGTGCACCTGAGTGTACCTGAGTTTGCCTGGGTCTCCTGTCGACCCTTAAGCCAATCAACTTGCAGCTCTTTCAGAAAAGTAGTAGTTTCATTGGCTTAAACCGAAACTTGGACACAGTTCTTGCATCGTAGACATTGAGCTTTAGGGTGCTATCACATGCAGGACGGAATTTCGGAAAACGGAATCTCGGAATCATTCTGATTGGTTAGCCCCATGGGGCTTGTACTGTGCTCCATGGGGCTAACCAATCAGAATGATTCCGAGATTCCGTTTTCCGAAATTCCGTCCTGCATGTGACAGCACCCTTAGACCCTTAGTTTGCGTAGCAGGGAACACAGACTTTTGCATAAGGGCCAGGGCACGTACATTGCCGTGGCGTCTTACGCCACCTTGCGTGAGATCGCCTTACGCGACACGTAAGCTAAACGTACGGCAACGCATCATAGAAAAACGTAATGACATACCATACGTTACATGCGTTACGTTACGTTTTTCTATGTGCGTTGCCGTACGTTTGGCTTAAGCTATATCCACACAAACTTGCATAAGCCCATAAACATAAGCATAAGAGAATTGATTGGTCCATATGCATGTCCATAAGGAAATAGACCAATCCGTTTCTTTATGCATATGGTTATGCACCTATGCAAGTTGTCTGGATAGACCTTTAGTGCTGGTCTACAACCTTGCTTTAAAGGGTATTTAAGCTCTAAGCTGTAAGAAATTGACCAATCACAATCGAGTATTCTCCTCACATTTCATTGTGATTGGTCAATTTCTTACGGCTTGGAGCTTAAATATCCTTTAAAGCAAGGTTGTAGACCAGCAGTTACGTGTCGCGTAAGGGCCAGCGCACGAACATTGCCGTAGCATCTTACGCCCCTTACGTGAGAATCTTGCAATACGCGACACGCAAGCCAATCTTACGGCAACGCACAAAGAAGAACGTAACGTAATTAGTCTTATGTTACGTACGTTACGTTACTTTTCTTCGTGTGTTGCCGTAAGATTGGCTTGCGTGTCGCGTAACGCAAGATTCTGCGTAAGATGCTACGGCAATGTTCGTGCGCTGGCCCTAAGGCGATTTTTACGTAAAGTGGCGTAAGGCTGCGTTCCCACTATACGCGTCGCGCGTCGCGTCATCACAAGTTAACCAATCAAAACATCCCATTTTGATCCCGTCACAAGTAATGTAATAAATGGGATGTTTTGATTGGATAACTCATGACGCGGCGTCGTGACGCGACGCGTGACGCGTATAGTGGGAACGCAGCATTAAGGCTGAGTTTCCACTGAGCGCGTCACGCGTCGCGTCGTCACGAGTTAACCAATCGGAACATCCCATTTTATTACGTTACTTGTAACGGAATAAAATGAGATGTTTCGATTGGTTAACTCGTGACGACGCGACGCGTGACGCGCTCAGTGGAAACTCGGCCTAAGACCCCACGGCAATGTACATACGTGCCCTGCATCATGGTAGAAAGAAAACAAGGTATGCTGTTGCGCATCCTTTCTGATAACCAATGAGTGCGTGGGGCCATGCTGGAGACATATTGGTTTATTGGCCAATAGAATTAAGACCGCGGTTTTTTAAATGAGAATTAAGTTCTTTTTCTGTTCTGCATATAATGCAATTTTATTTCATGTAATAATTAATTTTAAGTAAAGAATGTTAAAATTATATATAAAGAAATATTAAAATAAATGTAAAAAAAGCATGAATTGAACAATATAATAGATGTATGAGGAAAAAGTAAATAATTTTCTGAAGTTTTAAAAATATTGTGGATATAAAATAAGTTTATTTAAATACAGCAATTTCATTAAATGTAATAAATATTTTATTTTAATAACACGAGAAGTGTTGTGTTTAATAAGTTTATTATTGAATAGTATACAAGAAATTGATATGTGAAAATGAACATATGTGGCACGCTGATACAGATTTCAATACATGAATTTTGAAACTTTTTTGTATAAACGTTTTTTTTTTACATCAGACACTAATTTCTTATTAATTTCTCGCAATCTTATGTACGTTCTTGTACGAACAAGACATAGCATTACTTCTTCAGGTATACCATACTCTTCTGGTATTTTTTCCATTGTTAATTTAGTTACAGTCTTAAAAATCCACATACTTTTAGATAAGCCCGAAGTTCCGTGAAATTCTTCAAAAAATCTTGTTCATAATTAACGCTGCTTCATGAAATGATCAGAGGGGATAAATCAAATGACCATCTGATACTGTTAAAACCCAATCAAGGCTTATGCGGTGAAAATTTAACATTTTTCGTATAGTCTCCTAAGATTAACTATATATCGTACGAAACCTATAAGCTACGTAACCTGCTATATAGGTAACAGCTTCACGTTCAATAATATCTTCAACTTCAATTATTCTCTGTTGATCTTGAGGAAAATCATCTACAATAAACATATAAATAAAGTTTCAATAATGCAATAAAACTATAATTAAAAATCCCAAAAATGACATCTATGAAATTCAAAGTTTTACAATGAAAATTTCTATTAATAACGCATGTTATTCAATTATTGTACGTATACTTATAAAATATGAACATATAATTATGTACATAATTTAAATATAATCCTCTGTACTGTATGGAGAATAATTTTTTTATCGTAAGCGCATAATTTTCAAATGCAAATAGTCAATGCAATAATGTAAATAGCAAAAATCTCACCATTAATTTTTGTTAAAAATATTTTAAATAATGATTACATTTGTTATTTTATAATTAACTATATTGAAGCGATAAATATATTCCATTTGTGCAAATGAAGAAAATGTAATAAATAGATAAATGTAATTATTTTTTAAAACAATATTTTTTGTTTCTAATGAAAATGTTATATTACTTTAAATTATAAAATTTTAAGTAATATAACATTTTAATTATATACAATTCTATTTTAATTGTAAAATATAATTTTGCATTAATATATTATTAATACAAAATTATATTTTAAAATTAAATTAGATTATTGTATGTATGAACTTATATACCCGTATCATCTAACCCTTGATCAATAAAATCAAATTCGTTCAATTCAGCGTTAAAGTAAGCAGCTTCTTCATCAACTTCAACTAGTTCAACTTGTTGCTCTCCTTCCGTAGATTCTAAGGCATATGCCATCATTGCATCTGTTCTGTCGTTGAAATCTATCAAGGTAAAATCCTCATCTTTTTCAGTGTTTCGTTTTTCAGGAAGTATATCACCAGAATTTTTTCCTAAGATATACCATCTTAATCTATATCGAAAATTCAAGGCTGATGGCTGGTTATTCGTCGCACCCATAGATCTTAGGTATGAGAAAAGGTTTTCTAAGCAATCCTGCGTCAATCGATTCGTTAAAATAAAAGATATTTTAAAAGTTGATGTATTAAAATTTTGTTGCAAGTACACCAACAACTGTTGAAGAGAGTTATTATTTAGAATAACTCCTTTTTGAAACGGCAGTAATGACTTGTGATTTCCAATTTTCATTGTAAGCATTGTATTTGTCACTTTACTTAGAATTTCATTCTGACGCTCTAAATTTAATCCATAAGGTTCTTTACCAGGTCTATATCCTCTGGATACTTTACTATTAAATACATCAAACCATGCATCTATTGATTCCATGAATTCAGAGTCACATCATAATTATCTTGACTTAAAAAACCGTGTTCACCACACCATAAAACACCTCGTGCAGTTGTCTTGGAGAAAAGTTTAGCAGCTGTAGATACCTTTTGTCTATTTGATCCGGAAACATCTAAATGTCTTTGAGTGATTGGGAAAAGAACTTTTAAATCTCTGTTTTCATTTACGGATAAAGCTTCTTCTATGCAGTCCTTTGAAACAAGTTTTCCATTTACAAGAAAGCTATTATCCAGAAAGTGATTCCTTATTAACTTTAACAAGTGAGGTGCATCGTTAAAAACAAAAACTTTGTACTCTTCGTTAGATGGATGTTGAAAATAAGAATTTTGTGAACTTCCAATTCCTACGTTCATATCATTCAAAACTTTAGTATTTGTTGGGCCTAAATCACATGTAAAAGCAACTACAATGTAAGTAGCTTCATACAGTTCTGATATTATATTATTTACGATATCCTTACTAAGAGGTTTATCGTAGTCATAAAAAATAGTTTGTTTCCACTTATCAAATAGACCTCTGGCCATACCAACTTGCACTGTCTTATGTGACCCAATGACTCTTTCTTTCTTTTTATCTATTTCCATTTTCTGAGAAATATGTATCTCATCAAAGCATATAATGCAAAGTCTTTGATACAACTGCAACGATGGCGCTTTCTTTTTCATTAAAAAACAACATCAGATAAAATTCCTTCTTTTAATTCCATGCGAGAGGCCCAGTTCCTAAGTGTGGATAATCCTGGTAACGGGTAGTGATTTTCTCTTAAAAACGATATGCTTTGGGCTCAAGCTTCTTAACATTATTGCAGCAGATATGTCTTCAAGACCCCACTTTACTCTTTTTTTCTTTCATTACTCATTAAAACGTCAATTTGCTTCGGAGTAAATATCTTTTTGAGCACATTATGGACATTTTCTCTAATTACACGTTTCGTAACTCTTGTCTTTTCTTTTTGCAATCGTTTTACTTGTTTCTTAAGCAAATCGTTTTCCTTGTTTGTTTGGCTTAGTTTCTTCATCAAATCTTGAATAATTTTATCTTGTGATCTAAAAAATATTATTAATTTGAAAAATTTTGCAGTATGCAATAAAATATTTTTATGTCTAAAAATTACTTGATCTTTATTAGGATGTATATGTATATATATATAATATATACATCCTAGTAAACATCAAGTAATTTTTATATATACATATATATATTTGAGCTGATACTTTATAATCATACAGGTAATTAATTTTGTTTACCTTAAGTGCTCAGGCATAACAGTCTGTGAATTACTTTGTGTGTTTACCATTGTATCGTCACTTGCACTGCTGAAAGTAAAAAATATTTAAGAAATGAAAATATAAAACAACATGCAATAATTTCTTGTAGAGCAATGAAGTTGTTAATATGCATGAAATCAGTAAAATTATACCTAGCATTTTCTTTTGAAGATTGCATAAAACATGTTTCTGCTTTATTTTCCATTGAAGTGTCGATCAAATTGGTCTCGGACTCACTAAAACCGTTTTTGCTGTTAAAAAAAGATATTGTAAATAGAATTTATTGCAATCTTCACATATTATAATAAGAAAACATTTTATATAAAACAATAATACACACCTGCTGTTTTCACTAACATTTATTATGTTGTGTTGATTTTGCACCTCCTTTAGCACTTCTCCTTCCTTCAATAGTGGCAAATTTTCTGTTGGAATTGCATGATCATGAAGTCTTCGTAATTTCTTAGGCGAGTAATTTTCGCAGTTTGCTAAATACGCTGGCTTTGGTTTGTAACAGCTTGGTGTAAAGTGGACAGAGCATATGCGAGCTACAAAAATTAATTTCAATAAAGTATTAAAAACATATGCCTCAATATTATAATTTATATAGATTCAAAATAGCGTACCGTTTTTTAGGTTAACATTTTTCTTGGAAACTTTCATCCATTTTAATGCAGTTTCTTCATCCTTTGGATAAGAGAAAAATTGAATATTTTTCTCTTTTGCATTCTCGCTTCTATTTTTACATCCTCTTACACTACACATAGGCATTTTAAAAAAGACAAATTAAACCGAAACACGTTCACTTCTGACGTATGTATATACATAAAGTATATCTATATATATTCAATATGGCGCCTGCTTGGCCGTCGCCATGTCTGCGCAGAACATGCTCAATTTCGACCCCTCTAACGAGCACACCTTGTTTTCTTTCCACCATGGCTCTGATTTCTCCACGATGGTACAATTACCGTACTTAGGAGGTTTAATCACGCTATAAACTGAGAGCAATTTATAAAGCTGTAAAAATGTAGGGAATCGCGGCTTGCCATTTTTTGAGCCGTTCACTATGTGTTGGCACTTTAAAAACCGACCGTTTTATTTTCAGGCTTTTAAAGCCTGTTTTGCATTTCGGTACAATGCACGGTTTTGTCATCACGTCAAATTATAGAACGCGTGCACTATTTAACGCAATGACAAATGACAACACAGGTTACGTATTTCAAATCGCGTGTCAAATCGACATCCCTCGATAGCAGCGACACCACAAGAAATGACTTCGATATCGGAGTCACCCCCACCACTGAAATTCTATCGAGTTGAGAGACCTGTATGTAAGACCGTGGATCGAGTTAATAATATAATTAATGCTTGATGTTGATGACATTGAATCGCTTCATTTGTTTAGCGCGGATAGCTTTCCCAGACAGCGCGCATGTCTAAAAGACGTCGTGAAGACGTCTTTAAAGACGTCTTTGCGACGTTTTTTTTAGACACGCGTGTTGTCTGAGTTTCCTAGACTATATTCTATACATAGTACCCTTAACAGCAAATGTATATTCTGAGAATGTTTAGAGGATATCGTAAAATATAAGATATTATAAGGATGTTCTCAGTATATTAAGTACATCCTTAGTATATTCTATAGATATACAAGATATTATTGCTGTTAGAGACATATATTATCGATAATTGTATTTAAAAACCAAATCCCCTCAATCGAACACGAATAAATAGAAATACTTTACTAATTGCTGTAATGGTTTCAGGAAAAAATGATCACCAGGCATCAACGAAACAACATTCTGCTCGTAATATTATACCTCTTCATGCAAGTAAGATCATTTTTTTAATAATTACGATAATTACGTAAACGAGCTTAAAATTACTAACAGGACTTCCGCGCTCTCTTGATCGCATAAACGTTCCTCTTTTCATAAATTTGAGTTTTAAGGAAATCTGAAAGGCCTTATTTTTGCCAGTGGCATCGAAAGTCCGACCGTACCAACTCGTTTTTCAATATACTCCTTAAATACGCCCAATAGCCTCGGACAATTCCGCCATTTCACAGCACTTTCCCAGCAGACGCGCCCTTAATAACTCACGCACGCGAGTAAAAGTTATAACGAGGCCGCCCATTTAATGACATTGCGTATATAGCGCGATCGAAGAAAGGTGCAAAGTAACAGTTTCATTTTTTTTACGCAATACTTTTCTTATTCTTCTCGCTCTCGAACCTACCTTCGTCGCGAATCTTTGAAAAAGGTGCCTGACGTGATCCACGGACACGGAAGATTAATGGATCCTCCGTCGAGGAACGCGATGTGAGGTTCGGCTATCCAAATCCCGTCAATTATAATGACAACGAGCTTTTCTGCGGTGGTTATGCGGTCCATTGGCAGCAGAATAAAGGCAAGTGCGGGGTTTGCGGGGACGCGCATCATTTGAGTCAGCCGCGTCCACACGAGGCCGGTGGCGAGTTCGCAAACGGGATCATTGTTCGACGATACACCGTGGGAGAGGTAATGTAACTTTCTGACGTTTTCGTACGTTATTATTTGCACGCATGCAAATCTCATAGAAAGATTAAATAGCAATATTCCTAGACAGCCCTTGACAGCAAATGTATATTCTAAAAATGTTCAGAGGATATCGTAAAGCATAAAATGTTATCCAGGATGTTCTCCATATATTAAGACATCCTTAGTATATTCTATAGATATATAGGATATTAATGCTGTTAGGGATACTATATTCAGAATCGGGACCTCTTTAAAGATAACTTTAAGACGTCTTATGTCCCGATTTTGGACATACTGTCTGGGTTATTTCTTATGTTTTTGCGAAAAAAAAATACGCTTGTAAGAAACTTATAATAATATAAGTACAATGTCAGTATAATCTGTTTGGAGGAAATCGAAGTGGAGGTAGAGCTAACGGCCAATCATAACGGCTGGTTCGAGATGTATATTTGCCCCAACAACGATCCGTCGCGCGTGTCAACACCGGAGTGTTTCGCTTCGTAAGTAATCTCTACGCATTCGGTACGTATAAGACTGCTGATGTTGTTGCTAATATCACTAATCGCTTAATTGCACAGCTATCCCCTGTACGTATCCGGGACGCAGAACGTACGTTTTGAGATTCCGCACGATACGGGGAAGAAGGGCATCATTAGGTACACGGTAACGTTACCACCGTATTTAACGTGCTCGCAATGCGTCGTACAGTGGAATTATTACACAGGCACGAAATTTTATCGCGTATTACTTTTCGTCTCTCGTACCGAGAGCGATCTCTTAATCTCGTACGTGCTATTAGGTAACATGTGGGGCACGTGTGAAAACGGCACGGAAGCCGTCGGATGCGGCAGGCCAGAAACCTTCCGAAACTGTGCCGACGTGAGCATCGTTACCAGCACCGGTGCAATACCGCCGCGTTTTCTGTATCAGAATGTTATCTACGAGCTGTACTCCGTAGCTCCGAAATTCTCGACCGCGCCGTTCGCTCGACCACTCAGGTGAGAATCGATTAGCGTTAAAGAATATATACGTTAATTCGCCCGCGCGTGTCAGCCTCGAGCGCGCTTGATTGTTCTCGGTGTGACACGCACGTGCATGGATTTTACGATTTCAGGGCTCAAGTGTGCGAGCCAACCGCGGCTTATCGATACAGGCAGAATATGACCAATTGGTGTCAAGTGAATTGCATTCGCGTCCCGTCGAACTGTCCGCCAGGAATCTGTCATTGTCTGTGAGTATTAAATTGATTGCCGCGCGAGTTTAAGCAACAAATTGTCATTGACTCGGAATCGCATTAAAGTATCAAACGGTCGTGACTTTCAATGTAGCATCTGCGTTTCGGAAATTCTCTCTGATCCTCGTTTCGACGTGATTACAGAAACACTTGCGACGCTATTGGAGATATTGCTGACAGACCTGGAGCGGACCAATACTGCCTAAGACGTTGCATGCGATATCCGTCGAATTGCCCGACCGATCGCTGTAACTGTTATTGAAACTGTGACCGATATTGACATTCTACATGCAGCGTTAAATGTGGGATGTGAATATGCATACCGTCGAATTAATAAAAGTCTGACTGTAATTTCGCAGCGCGCGTATAATACTGTGGAAAAGTTTACATATATACACGTACACAAGAGAACGTTTCTCTTACCTTATCGTGGATTTTTCTTCCCGGAAAACTTTCGAGGAATGCTAAGTGTTTAAGCCCCATTTTAAACGATCCGAGATTCAAGTCGGATTTCAAGATAGAATTCGATTTATAATTTTGTATTTCGTATATTTTGTTTTGAGGTATTTTAATGTATATTTTATATATGCGGGTATTTCGATTTTTCTAAATGTTTCTCTTTATTACACAGCACGTCCCAGGGAACAGCGTTACGTGATTTCCACGTCAGTTTTTGGTCAGTCGTCAATTATCCTTTTATAATCACGTAATAATGACGTAAAAATAACAAGAATAAGTCACAGACCGATGACAACGTTTCAAGACGTTGAAAAAACGTGATTTTATGACCTTTTTGGCCTTTTAATGACGTTTTAAAAACGTTTTAATAAAATCAAAATTATGTACAAAATGATTTTATTTGAAACGAGATGTGTTATATAAAACTACATTTTATTTGTGTTTATTTATTATCAGTTTTCAAAAATAAAGGTACCATTAACTAAAATAAGGTTACGTTAACGTTACATCAATCTGATCAATCCAAAAGTGTGCCACACTTTATTATAAGAGTGAATTCCACGATACAACTGATACAAGTTGAGCAATTCCGTGATTTATGCAACGTTCTCATTTCGGTGGTATCTCTACCACCGTTCATCATATTTTATTTACGAGGAACAGATCCCATCGGATGATCCGATATTTGCGTATATATTCTTTTAATTTGAAAATGATCTATCTGAAACGCATTATAAACGTTTTTAAATTGACTTTAATTGATTTTAAATTGTTATTGATTTTAAATTATTAGAATATTCACGCATCTTAAACGTCAGTTATTGGGTACATGACGTCTAGGACCGGTAATCACCACTTATCAATGTGAAAATCACGTGACGTTGTTGCCTGGGGTAAAATTATAAATAGAATTCTATCCCCCTAATGCGACGTGATCTGTAGATTGTCTAAAGTGGTCTTTTGAAGTAATAAACAGAAATATAATGCACACACCTACTTCCTGTAAAACGCGAGAGAGGGAAGGGACAAAAGAAATCGTATAATGGCACTATAATATTTAATATTAGGACATTCTATTGACAGCTTAAAATTTCACGCGTATATCACATATTATATACGTAATCATCAACATTCCCCGCGGCCTCACGCACGATATATCAGGATGCAGCTATGTTTAACGAAATGATGACGGTTCACCAATTTCACGCGCTTCCGATCGCCAATGAGAATTTACAATTCATATACCAGAAAAACGTACGAGTCCATACATTTTTCGCAGCGATGTATTGTTTATGTATATTTTATACATTATGTGATCATAAATCTCTCCTTACTATAGTTTAACACTTTACAAAACTATATACACTAAAGCCATCTTTGTTCGTCTACAACGCTAGCTAGCAATATTTTCCTCTTCCGTTCATCTCTCATATATATATATATATATATATATATATATATAATATATATATATATCTATATATATATATATATATATATATGTATATTTATATCGGTGCGTCTTCATACGCGTATAATAATAATAATAATAAATCGTCGCCAAAGTGCGTAACATTAGCGCGTCAAGATAAAACTCGTGCTACGCCAAATTCTAGCGCGAGGTGTACGATAATACAAAGGTATCATCTATCTGTCACTTACTGCTAATTGCTATGCAACTAATTAACGTCGGTCGGTTGCGGTTTAATTATTCGTGTGCCCTCTCTCTCTCCTTCTCTCTCTTCCTTCCGTATTTTCCACACGACTCGCCGCTTTATCATTAATCCTCTCATTCCCGTGACGCATCATCGATACGCAATATTATGCAATATTAGCGGAGCACTTTTTATTTTGACGGATTATTTCATGCATTAATAATGAGGCAAAATAAACCACGTTTATAAATTATTGTCTTTATTTTGATAACACTTAGAAATTATAATATATATTGTCACGTTATTGCATTAATTAAATCTAACTAAAAGCTCCTCAGATCAGCTGCATCTTTGACGAAATTAGAGAGATGTAAATTGGGAATGAGAGGATTAATCGCGACACACGCAGATTAATCGCGATAGCCGCATCAGACTTCGATTTCATGGACGATCGATGGACGAGCGGGTCGACAACATCCTCTCGATAAGCGCGTCCTCAGGACGACGCGATTACGAGAGGAGTCGGGTTAACTTTTCGCGTCAGAATGTAAAAGGAAAAGAAGAAAGAATCGTTCGAAGATCGAACCTTAGAACTCACGCGGGAAGTTATCGGAAATAATGTCGCTTCTCGCAGAACCGCGGAGCAGAAAGTAATCCGGTGCCGAATGTATGTGATGCGTTACGCACGTAATTTCTTTTCTCTTTTTTTTACCACACAATAACGTCAAATCGTCGCAAGTTGGAAAAAAAGGAGTATTAAGGA
>JASTWK010001586.1:0-29992 GCA_030770225.1 Temnothorax unifasciatus | reverse complement strand
TAAAAATATTTGACGATGATTAAAATCGTATGTCTATATAAAATTTGTATATAAAGTTTATATTCCGCGACCAACAGAATTAATCGATTTCGCGAGCGATAGATTTTACGCGAACGGCGATGGCGAAAAAAACACGGTTTGAATAGCGCAATTATCGCGAGCAGCGAAAGCGTGAACTTGAACAAAGGATATGTATTCGGAATCGTACAATTAGAATACGGAATCATATTTGCAATCGCACCGAGAAAAGACTTTTGTTAGATCGAGTGCAACCCGCGCGCGGAAGTTCGGGGTTTTATTGTCGCAACAATTCTCGAACTTCGGACTCGGGGCAACGAACTAAAAAGTTCGCAGGGTTAATCAATTGTTGACAGCCCGAGGAAACGGCAATTATGACGAATGTCAACGGCTCAGCTGATCTCGGGGTCGACAGCCGATCAGCTGTTTTCGCCGACGTCTTTCGCTTTGTCCCGAATGTTTACCTCGCGCATTAAGGCCTCGAGACACTGGAAAGAGCTGGCACAGGCAAAAACAAGCAACGTTTTGAAACTCTATTTTCAAGAAATATGCCGTTTATTTCCGGAACGAAATATCTACTACATTTAATATGACGAAACAGAAATTACATATTAATTAATATCTGAAGCGAAGAATTTATTACTAATTTATTTCACGCGGTGTAATAGATTTGATTCCGAACACAGCCTTAAAGTTCACCATAATAAAATATCAAACATATTGATTACATTAAGATGATTTGCCATAACGCTACTGTATTGCAGACGTATTATTTAAAAATGCATCGTGCAAATATTTTTCTATATGTAATGAAAAGACTACATTTCTACATGTATTCGAAAAATATGTATACACATAATTGCAGCATTTTAAAAGCCGACAAATTTCGATTTTTTTTACCCTAACATTTCAATAGTTGTTTCCGAAGGATTTTGACGTGCTGAAACCGAATCTGTTGCCCGAATTGCTCTATCACGTCAGGTTTCGGAGATATCTGTACTTAAATGTGTCAAAAAGACCATTTTTCGGCTTTTTTTAGGTTGAAATAACTATAAAACGATATGTTAGGCTATGTTCTCGACAGATGCAAATTCTGCAGGAAATAATTTATAGAAACCATACGTTATACCTAAAAATTGATAAAAAAATATTATCTCCAGGACGCTTCAATCCGCACGCGAGTTGCTGTCCCGTTGCGAGCCACTACGAATGGCTCGAAGTATCTTCAGCGTGAAATCTTGAATTCGTTGCTCTTTCTAAGGCAGATTAAAGTAGCATCATTAAAAAAAATCAATACTTTTTCCAAGCGTAAAGGAGGCTTCTTGAATTTCTAAATTGTACAAAATAAAGATTACTTTGAAAAATTTACTGATTTTTTCACATACATTTAATACATTTTATTATAATTATTTTTCATCTTTTATAAAAGAGTGATTAGAATGTCTCGAGCCATTCGTCGACCTGGTGTGTGGTTGTTATTTAATTAATCAAATAAAATTTATTTACGCAACGTATTGAAAATGCGTGATGTTTTTTTGTGTATATAAACTACATTTATGCTTAAACAGGTAATGAAAATTTAAGACTTAAGTGGTCCCCGGCATCAATTCAAAAAGCAGGATTATGCGCAGATCACTTTAATAAACACGATTTTATAACCCGTACAAAGTTGCATAGTGAAAGAAACCCTATACCATGGATCCCAAAGGATAGTGGGATTTCTCCTGTCGAGGATAATGATGAAAATACAACAGACGAAACCATAACTATTGAAGAAATTGTACAAGAAAGTGTCGTTGACCATACAGATGATCGAGAATACACTCCGATGGAAGTCGATACTCACACCGACTTGCAAGTAGAGATTGCAGAAACCACAAAGAATACAAATGAAGAAATCGCTACAATAACAATGACAACACATAGAAAATGTTATCCTTCTGGAAAAGAACTCTTCTGCAATTTTGGAGATAAATTCGCAGACGACGATGAATGGCTCAATAATGGAAATCCATTACCATTATTTCATGATAATTACTCTCAGGGAGAAGTAGAAATGAGAGCAGACATTCAGAAAAAACGAAAAGAAAAGCGGCAAAAGAAGTCAGCCCCCCAAAAAATATATACTAAAGATAAAATGTCTGAAATCGAAAAATTAAAGAAAGAAAATTTGAGATTGAAAACGCTTCTTATGCAAAATAAAAGAAAACAAAAAAATACGACTGCTATGTTGCAACGTCGTCGTGTTGAAGCTTTAAAAAAGAAGAACATTTGCAAACACAGTGTCAATGAATTTTTGGATGGAAAGAAGTGTCGAAAACCACTTGCGAGAACCATGATAAAACTTCAACTGCACAAGGGGAAATCAGAATATACGAAAGAAGAAAAAGATCTTGCGAAACACATGTTTTATTATTCCGCAAGTGGATATTCGCGAATTAGAAAGGCTGGATTAAATCTCCCGTCAGAATCTTCCGTCAGAAATTGGATTTCTGAAACAGAAATTCGACCAGGATTCTGTGATAATATATTTTCAAAAATTGAAGAAATTATTTCCAAACTACCACCTTCTCAGACAGCTTGCTGTTTAAAATTCGATGAGATGTCGATAAAAAAATTTCAAGAATACAGCATAAAACATGACCTCATTGAAGGATTAGCAGATCTCGGACCCCTGGGACGAAGCAATGAACCAGCGGTACATGTTTTACTATTTTGTCTTGATAGTATTAATGCGGACAATCCTTGGCGACAAATAGTAGCGTACTTTTTGACAGGAAAAAATTCAACGCACAAGGAGATTGTTCAACTCACCGAGATATGTTTAGAAAAATTAAAAAATGTAGGGGCAAATGTACAATTGATTACATGTGACCAAGGTGGACCAAATAGAAAAGCTTTCAGTCAATGGAAAATTTCACCAGAAGAACCGTTTTTTTCATTGAACAATGAAACTTATTTTGCTTCCTTTGATTGGCCCCATCTTATCAAGCGATTGATTAGCCAATTGAGATCGCATAAATATATTTATATTAATGGAGAAGTAATTATGTCTTTTCATGACTTATTTGCAACGTGGCAATTTGACAAACAGTTAAGTACTTCAAATTTATTGAATCACATAACTTACACGCACTTTTATCCAAACAATTTTGAAGCCATGAATGTCAAAAGAGCTTTTCAAATGTTAAGTGCAAGATTCGCTGCAGCAATATCGACAGCAGGCCAAAGTAATGTATTGAAAAGTACTTCATGGAAAGCATCCGCGGATTTTGCTTACAAAATGAATAAAGTAATAGATGCTATGAATGTATATCGTTTAAATAATTGGAAAGGAGAAAAGGGACCGTTATCAGATGATAATACAATAGTTGAAGAGATATTAACGTCTTTTATTGAATGGTGTTCAAACTGGAGTACTTCTCCCAACAAGATAACCAGACCTCCGTGCTTTGATGGAATGATTACAACTGTACGAGCAATTTTATTAATGTATCGTTCTATCAAACAAAAGTATCCAGACTTCAAGCTCGCCACTGCACTGTGCAACCAGGATTCCGTAGAGCATACATTCGGAAAAGTTAGAGGACGCGGAGGATTCAACCGTAATCCCACTGCGAGAATGGTACGGTTAACGTTACGCCATATTTTATCAAGCGGATATATTTATGGAAGCAACAGAGGCAATGTAATTTGTCCAGAAACTTCTTCGTTAACGGATGGTACGTCGATAATCCGTGAAATAGAAACTAACACTGTCCCATTACAAGAAGAACTTACTTTTCCAATTGAAATGGATATTGACGACGGTAATGATGATCTCATTGCGACAGCTTTTGAAGAAATTACTAGGTATTCAGAACAGAACTCCGACAATCCAGTAATGAATACGATTGACGAGAACAACTTCAATTCACCAGGGACATATGAAGGAAATGCAATTGCATATTTTGCAGGGTACATTGCTCGCTACGGTTACGAAAAAACTAAGTGTGACAGCTGCCGTGAAACAAATATGAAAACACCGATGGAAGGATTAAACGATAATGAGATCTATATTCAGCTACGTGAATATGAACACGAAAACGAAGAAGGACCTGAAGTTGAATGGCTATCAAGACCAACGGATACATTTTTGAATATTGTCGCTCTTCAACTTAAAGCATTGAACTCATGCTACGAAAAGTATTGGCATTTTAAAGATGTGAAGAAAAAATTTCTTGAAATTTGTATAAAACACGTCCAGCATGCAGATGAACATTGGTTTGACCAGAACAACGAGTGTTATCCACATAGAATCCAAATGTTAGACTTTATGTTAAGAGTCAAAATATATGCAATTGCAAAAAAAAAATAACACTGGAGGAAGCGAAGGAATAAATACAGCATCTAGAAAATCAAAAGAAATTAAGACAAAATGTCAAAAACTGAGAAATATAAAACATATGTAAAATATATTATGTCCCAACTTATGACTCAAAGTTTTCCACTTAAATTAATTTTTACATTTTAAGCATAAAGACGACCGTCATAATAAGCAATGTTAAAATGCATTCTGCGCTCGCCGCAGTGACTATTGTCAAAAAGCATTCTGCGCTCGCCGCAGTAACTATATTGTCAAAATGCATTCTGCGCTCGCCGCAGTGACTATTGTCAAAATGCATTCTGCGCTCGCCGCAGTAACTATATTGTCAAACTGCATTCTGCGCTCGCCGCAGTGACTACTGTCAAAATGCATTCTGCGTTCGCCGCAGTGACTATTGTCAAAAAGCATTCTGCGCTCGCCGCAGTAACTATATTGTCAAAATGCATTCTGCGCTCGCCGCAGTAACTATATTGTCAAAATGCATTCTGCGCTCGCCGCAGTGACTACTGTCAAAATGCATTCTGCGCTTAGCGCTGTTTATAATGTGCAAATAAAATATACGCTCGCTCATCTATCTGCATTAGTGTCATCTTGTGCACTGTGTTTATATAAAAATTCGTGCAAATGCTACCTATATGTGCAGATGGGTGCATTTATATCTTACCGTTTAGAGTACAAAATATATATTCTCTAATGGGTAGATGTGATTGCAACCCGTCTGTAATACAACAGCGTGTTTATAATCCGGTAAGTAAATTAATAGCAAATTGTTGCCAATTTGCCATTAAACTCACTTACAAAGAACCTTGCTCATTTTTATAAACGTTTTAGGCTCCTCGCGTCTAGTAACGAGATTTAAAATAAAAGATTATTGTTACAGAATCGAAATATTTCTGTATAAACATAATCCTTTATTGTAAGTTAATACCGTTCAGAGATACACTTTTTGAAAAATTAGAAACTATGTATATATAAATTAAAAATGTCTTTGTAACATAGTCTTTGCAGTGTGTGGAGACGGGTATAGTATCGGTATTGTTAAATTGATTATCAATTTAATTATGTAATTGTACGTTTCAGTTTCAGACTGCGTTTCAAGATTGAAAGTACGGCGCGTGTAGTTGACGAAGCGAAAGAATATACTTTTAAAATTCACACGAAAAATTGTTAATATATAGATGAACAAAATTCAGCCTGACCGTATTTGGCAGTTTAATTTGATGAAAATATTAATTTTATGAAATTACCAGGGAAGTTACATAAAAGTTTATTTAAAATTTTAATTGATATACAAACATGAAACTTTCCTACACAGTATAAATAATAAATATAATTAATAGAATAAGTTTATTAAAGAAGCATCGCGAATTAAAATATTTATCCTTTATTTGTTCTTAAAAGAAATTTCTTATGTCATTTATGATTAAAAATAATATATAATTGATGCATGATTATTAACACCGAGATTAACACAGAATCTATTGCGTCAAAAAGTTGCAACTATATACCATTCAGAATTTATGGATTATTTTTTAATTATGTATTCGAAGTTAAGGGTTTTTTTTATAAATAATTGCAATATTAATTAGATGGCAAAGTTAATAAAAAATAGCGGATATTAAAAATAAAAATGATAGAATTTTTACTTTTGATATCCGGCCGCTATATGGCTCCAACATTTTGAATTTATCAATTGAATTTAACATCAGATTAATATTTGGCAACCTAAAAAACTCTTAAGTTTCAATAACAAAAAGAATTTCATAGTTTCTTAATTAATAATCTATGTAAGTCGCAACTTTAATGCAATAGACTCTATGTTAATCATCAATATCTTTTTAACTATAATTGACATAACAAATTTCTAAGGGCTGAAAGTCCTAACAACAATTAACATACTTAATTTTGATTGCAATATAACTTCTATAACACGTCACGCGGAGTTCTCGGCTTAGAGATTAGTGCTCTGATTCTATAACAATTAACAACAATTCGTTATCATTATATTGTCGTTGCGCAGCTTTTTTATCATATATTATATCTGCACAACGATAATATAACGATGATAACGAAACTGTAGTTATAAGAGTTACAGAAAATAGCTTTAACGACGCGACTTATCGACTGTTACCGAAACGACTGTTACCGTGGCGCGACTTCGTCCGAAAATGACCCGTTTTATCTTAAGAGTAGTTACTGTATTGGCCGCTACACGGTATGGCGCTGAAACCAGTGAGAAATGCTGGTCTCGTCTCAACCCGGACCTTTGGCTATCTGTCTATTAATCTGTGCTTAAAGAAGTTGGGCTCGGAGATATGCTGAATCAATTTGTAGGTGAGTTGGTTCAAGATTCAAAGAGGTTATGTGTACAAACATGCTTGGGTTGTGGCGTTATTGAATTGCATGTGCTTTTTGCAAAAATTATGATCAATAATGATCTTATATATTTAATATTAAATGTCGTGGCACGATTTCAAGAAAGCTTTTTGAAATATATACTTTGGTTTGCTTGCATGGGTTTTTTTCGTCGTAGAGTTCGGACTGGAAGATAAGAATTTCTTCCGTCAGGGATCTGATTTCATGGAGGGAATTATATACGGCATTGATAAGGAAAGAATAGATAAGTTTCTCAAAGCGTATAAAGCTAAGACTGTTGAAAATGAGGAATCTTTCGATCATTCCGAGATAGAGGTAGTACATTCATCTATCAATATTAATCATGCACTCCAGCAAACAATAAACGAGCCAGTGAATGCATCTTCTCCAGTTCCTAATAGTATTTTTTTGTTTATTTGTATTATCTTCTTAGGAGTCAGATTATTTTCTGGTTGCAAGATAATATTATCTTTTTAACAATGAAATGCAATAGAAGGAAATATCTGATTCTCGCACACTTACGCTTTGGCATGTATTTCTTTAGTAATATAATTTCAGATGAGGATACTTTCTGCTACGTTCGAAATGATTTGTACGAACTCTTGAATGATCCTGACAATTTAGAGGGGCAAATTATATTAGGAATATATAAAAGAACGGGGCAGCTTGACAGAGCTCGATTAAAAGATAATATTGTTTTCTATGAATTGAAAAAGAATAAGCATAACAAATATCAGTAAGCATCTTTTTTAGAAACACATTATTTCATTTTCTTTCTGTCTTGTATCTAAAAATGATCACTTCTGTTTCTTTTCCATTCTCGAATTAACAACTAACGTTTTCCATTAGAATTGCAACAGAAACTTTCTTAAAATGGACCGAGCAAATCATAGAGCTTTTTCCGGACGAGGACAGAACTGAAGTTTTTGAACCATTTCTTAGTAACGATGGTGGTGGTAGTAGAAGCCCGCGAGGATACTTACTTAATCATTATAATATTATAAAGCAAAAGATGATAAAAGCTGGCATAACAAAATCAAAACACAAACTTCCAAATAATGTTGTTCAAAACGTTGTTGTTAGAGGTCTTAATCATTTTCATTTTGTTTCAATCAATATTCATTTTTTTCATTGACTAACAGGAATTGATTTTTTTTTCATTAGGAGACATAACTATAAATTTAAACTGTTTAACGGATCCTCATAGAAATTATGATTTTAGTCAAGTCTCAGTAGAATGGCAGAAAAGTTTTAACAGTCGCCGAAAAATGCTTAAAAAACAAGGTGCTTCTGTCAGCGTTAAAAAGTATTTGAAACAGTTTCCGTGTCTTGGTGATGAAATAGGCATGATTTTGGTGAATATCCTAATGTGCTCGATTATCTATATAAAATGTTTTATCTTTATATTGGCTTTGATCTCCATATTATAATTATTACACATCAAATCTTTTGCAGTTGGACGGAGACTTTAAATCTATTGTGGAAGAACTGGTGAAGAAAAATTCACAATCTTTGAATCTGACTGATATCTCGACACTCTTTTATCGAAGTTGGCCACCAGTTGCTAATAGAATCATTTCATTCTCGCAAAAAAACGGGAATCCACGAAATCAAGGCTTTTCGCGGAGAACAAACACGACTCCTTGAGGAGGGTGAGTTTCTTTTCGTTCAATCAAATAAACATAGATCACTGTGGGAAATAGAATGTATAGAATTTCTCTCTCCTTCAAACATTTAGGTGTATCCCCATCTATATTAGCTCTAGTGTTACTGCCTAAACTTCTTCGCCATAAAAAAAGAAAAGCTGGAGAAGATATCATTACAGAGGACGTTCTTCGTACATTTATATATTTCATAAAGGTTAGAGCCAATGTAAATATTAAACAAACCGACAAGAGCTTATTTTCATAAAAGCTCTTGCTTATTTTCAAATATATTGCTTTTCCATAGGTAGATGCTGTTATTCAGTTGGAAATAAAAAATCAAATTAAGTGGATGAAAGATCGTAATATTCCGTTCCATCCTTTCATTATTTGTCGTGGAACAGTGAAGGAAATTAACGAATGCTATTTGATCATCACCGAAACTATAAGGAGGACTTATAATGATTTCATCGACGCTGTGCAAATGTGCCTAAAATGTTTGATCGCTTTACGTTCTTTTTCGCGAATTACTGAAAATATTTGGTACTTTTTTCAAAAGCTTTTTTTTTGACATAGAACTTCCTAAAGGTGTCTCAATAGTTAACAATTTAATTATTGCGATTAGAAAAATACCCTAAGCTCATTAAAAATAAGCATCTTATAAATTGGAATTGTTGACTTTACATGCACGAAAATGATAGCTCGAGTAAGGATGGGTAAAGAAGACGACGATGTAAATCTAGAACTTTCTCTCGATGTATATTTGCACTGAGGTATACAAAACGTGATATTCGCACGGCGGATCGACTTCAACTAACTGTCGCTGTTCGTGATCCGTTTCCGGTGACGCGCCGCGGCGCTCCAGTCAAGACCGAAATGTCTACAGTGACGCCACGCATTGCGCGTGATTCAAACGAGTGTTGAAACACTTCTCCAACACTTCCGCCGTTTCACAACTCGTCTTACTCCTCGCAAAGTCCAATACTTGTGCACATTCTTTTGAACAAGTCTTTTGCGAGAGCCTTCGTGAACATATCAGCTCGTTGACATTCCGTTCTTACATACTCTACAACGATTTCGTCGTTTTCTACTTTCTCTCGTATGTAATGGTATCGAACATCTATATGTTTAGTCCTCTTATGAAACTGAGGGTTTTTGACTAGGCGAATTGTACTTTGGTTATCGATATGTAATACAGTGGGTTTTACACATCGATGTCCGATACCATTTAACAGGCTTCTCAGCCACACAGATTCTCTAGCTGCGCATGACGCGGCTATGTATTCTGATTCAGTCGTGCTCATAGACACCATTTTTTGTCTTTGAGACGACCACGTTACCGCTCCGTTTGCTAATATGAACACGTAGCCCGTCGTCGACCTTCGCGTTTCTACGTCTCCTGCGTAGTCGGCATCTGAAAACCCTACTAACTCGAGTTTACTATCAGAGGCGCTATATTCTATACCTACACTTACAGTAGTGACTAAGTACGCGAAAATGCGTTTCACAGTCTGCCAATGGCTCCTATTATGTCGATTCAGGTACTTGCTAACATTGTTGACGGCGTACGCAATGTCAGGGCGAGACACAATGGCCAAAAACATTAGAGACCCCACTGCCTCGCGATACGGCACGCTATTATCTAATTCTTTATCTGATTCTACTGGATACAATACTACATTAGGATCGGCCGGTACCGATGCACCTTTTAAGTCTTTCATCCCGAATTTCTCTATCACAGACTCTGTGTACGCGCGCTGATGGATGAACAGTGATTTATTGCTCCTATCTCTACAGATTTGTAGACCGACAAAGCTACTGCAATCATCCAAGGTGATATCGAAGACTTCGCTCAACGCATTTACAATCAATCGGAGCACTTCTTTTGATTTTGCAGCGATTACACCGTCATCGACAAACAACGCCAAATAAATCAAAAAACCTTTGTAAATACCGAAAAATATGCACTTGTCCTGCGTCGGTTTCTTTTAAGTTAAACTTGGTTAAAACACTCGAGAACTTCACGTTCCAACACCGAGGTGCTTATTTTAACCCATACAGAAACTTATTCAATTTACACACGAGCCCGACACTCACACTTTCTTCTTTACCGACGAAGAGTCTCTCTGGAATCTCCATGTGGATGTCTTCTTTCAGATCTCCGTACAGGAATGCCGTCCGGACGTCGAACTGCACGAACTCTAGGTCCTCTTGCGTGATGACTGCTAGTAGAACACGTAGCGAGTCGTATCTCACCACGGGGGAGAATGTCTCCGTGTAATCTATCCCTTCCTTTTGAAGAAATCCACGCGCACAAAGGCGCGCCTTGAAGCGCAGCACGCTTCCATCAGTGTCCCTTATGATCTTGAACACCCATTTCGAGTCTATTGTCCTTTTCTTCGAGACTCTTGGCACGATCGTCCACGTACAATTGTCTTCGTGCGCCTTCAGTTCTTCTTTGATGGCTTCACGCCATTTTGAAGCATCTGGCCCCGTCGCTGCTTCTTTGAAAGTTGTCGGGATGTTATATTCGACGAAATTCGCCTGACGCTGCTTACTTGCGGCATCATCTTGATATCTCTTCGGTCGCTCGATAGTCGCTCTGTTTCTCAGCGAACGAGCCTCGGTTGCCGACTGTGTGGATTCTTTGGTTGGAGTTTTCACAACCCTGGCCTTGGCGAGACCTGCCTTCTCGGCAGCTGTTGTTGCCCCACCTGCATTACCACCTGCCTCTCCACTGGTACCTGCTATACCGACTGCTTCTCCACCGAAGTCTTCGTTCTCGATTACTGTATCATCGAGCTCATCCTCGATCGATGTCTCGTCGAGATCCTCGTTGTCGACCGTGACTTCGTCGTCCTCTGCATCGTCCGCCTTGGGTAATTTTATCGTAGCTTCCGACACTGGTTCTTGAAAGTCATTGATACCCACGAACTCGTGGAACACGACATCTCTGGAAACAGATACAGTTTTTTTCTCTGTATCGTACAACCTGTAATTGTTGGAGTCCCCTTGGTATCCTACCAGGATCATCTTCCTCGACCTCGCGTCGAATTTCTTCACGAACTGCTTTGGAGTGTGAACATAGGCCTCCGACCCGAAAATCTTCAGTGATTCAGGTTCGGCTTCTTGCCCATCCATCCCTCGTAAGGCGTGCCACTTCCGCCCTGTCCCGACTGTCCGGCTCTATTCAGCGTGTATACTGCGGCACCTACGGCTTCCGCCCACAGATTCAAAGGTAACTTCTTTGATTGAAGCATGGTTCTCGCGCACTCGACAATCGTGCGATTGTCCCTCTCCGCTCGACCGTTTTGTGCTGGAGTGTACGGAGCTGTATTCTCCATCACTATACCTTTGGACGCCAGATACTCGCGCATCTTTTTGTTGCAATATTCGGTGCCGTTGTCCGCGCGAAGTATTTTTACCGGCCGACTGAATTTATTCACGAGCATTCGCTCGTTCTCCATGAATCTGTCGAGAACATCTGCTTTGTGCCTCATGAAGAACACATGACGAAACCCCGTGGCATCGTCCTTGAAAGTCACGAAGTATTCTGCACCTCCAAGAGATCGCGTCTGCATCGGCCCGCACACGTCACTGTGCACGAACTCGCCCGGTTTCCTTGCTACCTTTACTACCGGCTTGTCAAACGGTAGCTTGTGCGATTTTCCCAGCTGACAGGCCTCGCAGAAAAACTTCGAGTAGTCTTTTATGGTTACACCTTCTATGACACCGTTTCTCACTAACTCACTCAGTGACTTTCCGTTTATGTGGCCGAGTCGCTCGTGCCACACTTTGATTGTCTTTTCCGAAACATTCAGTTCTTTACGCACTTTTGACACTCGCAGAAACAACCGTTAAATTTGGTTCGTTTGTCTCACTCCCGTTGTCGTGATTTCTCCGTCACGTTTAATCTTGACACTCGAGTCCTCAAAATTTACCGCAAATCCTCTCACTGTGCACGCGCCGACAGAGAGCAAGTTCTTTTTCACATTCGGTACTAGGAGAACGTCATTGATCGTCCCTTCCTCCCAGACGCCATCCACGAGCCTCTGGATTCTTATAGTTCCGACACCTGTCACCTCACACACACCGTTGTCGCCTAGCGAGACACTGTCTCCCCGCGTTCAACGAAACTCTGCAAACCAATCCTCTCGAAAGTAATGTGTGCTGACGCGCCACTGTCGAGGAACCAGACATCTCTTACGTCGGCACGCATCAACTGCTGCTCCTGCTCTCGTGTGGGATCTGTATACCGACTGTCACTCGCTGCTCGCGACTTACCATCCGTCGCGGACGTCGCTGCCACATACGCGCACGAACTTTTCGTCTGTCCTTGTCTATCGTTTGGCTTGTCCTTCGTTGGACACTCACTCGCGAAATGCCCTTTTTCTTGGCATCGATAGCACACTATGTTCTTTTTAGAACGCCGCTTCTTCTGGTTGTCTTCGCCCTTTGTACCGGTGCCCTTCTTCTGCGCACTTTTTCTCGTCGCTGCTAACGCACTTACACTTTCACTCTCTACGTTCAGCCGGGATTCTTTGCGAATCAGCCTCTCTAGCAGGTTGTCTACGGTCTGTCGCGCGGGATCCACACTATCCCATGCCGTAATGAGTGTGCTGTACTTGGTCGTTAGACTGGCGAGGATCTTCGCCATTACAGTCAGATCGGACACTGCCTCACCGACATCACTGAGTTGCCGCGCCATATTCTGCACCTTCGTTACGTGTTGCACGACCGAATCTGTCGGACTCATTTTATACTCGTGGAATCGCTTCGTGAGAATCAGCTTGTTGGTTTCCGACTTCTGTTCATGCACTTGACACAGCTTCACCCACATCTCGCGGGCTGTGATGCACATGATCACGCAGTCCAGCTGAGCGCTCTCTAGAGATGCCGCGATAATTGCCTTTGCTTTCGCATTATCCTTGTTCCAGGCTCTCGTTGTTGCTGCGTTCGCTCCGTCGGCGTTTTCCGGTTTGACCCTCGTGCCATCCACTACGTCGAAGACTTCTGTTGCCTCCAGTACAGACTGAACGTGGAATTTCCACCCTTGGAAATTCGTCCCGTCGAGTCTCCTCACATTTCTCGCGAGATCGTCCGACATTTTTCGCTCTCGGTTCTCTGATGTACGGTTTCAGAAAACTCTGCCACGTGCCACGTTGCCACGACTCTTTGCGGAAAAATGGCCGCCTTCACTCGACCGCGTGCGCCACGGAGAAACCGCTCACGCTCCCTCGTGCAACTTTTCGAGCTTCTTCCTTGCGAGCTCTATTACGCGCAGGCAAGGGTAACTGGGCCCATAACCTGTTGACTTTACATGCACGAAAATGATAGCTCGAGTAAGGATGGGTAAAGAAGACGACGATGTAAATCTAGAACTTCCTCTCGATGTATATTTGCACTGAGGTATACAAAACGTGATATTCGCACGGCGGATCGACTTCAACTAACTGTCGCTGTTCGTGATCCGTTTCCGGTGACGCGCCGCGGCGCTCCAGTCAAGACCGAAATATATACAGTGACGCCACGCATTGCGCGTGATTCAAACGAGTGTTGAAACACTTCTCCAACAGGAATTAATAACAATATTTTGAGCGATTAGATGATAATTTCACTATGGATGAGCAATCGATTTTTGATCATTTGATTCGATTTTCATTGCTTTTATACTCGGATTTAAGCATTCCATGAAACATTGTTATTACCGTCGTTACATATTTACAAGACCTGATATCAACAATTTTTTTTACTTCTTTGAAAGCAGACGTCTTGTCTATTCTCGCGAAGTATGAATTGCCTAGACGGATGGTCTTTGAGATTAAAGAATCTTTTCAACGACACTCGATTCCCTTCAATCGAGTTAATTCGGAATATAAAATATTTTCCGTTTTAAAAGAAAGAGGCATGTCAGATTATGAGCAGTATTTGATTGATGAAGAGTTGCAGGAAGGGATAAATGATTCCCAATTAACTACTAAAAAATTCTATGGAATTCATCTTCGCCTCCGCAATTCTCTGAAATTGTTTTTAGAGATAGAAGGTGTGTTCCCTGCGATCATGCGCTACCTTGATGAACTGCAAGCGAGTTCTGAACCTATCAAAAATATTGTCCAGGCTGATATGTGGCAAGAGAATTATAAGTTTCACGATGACGATTCGATAATCCTTCCGTTTCTCATATCATATGACGACTTTGAGACAGGCAACGTATTAGGCAGTCATGCCGGGAAAAATAAATTCGGGGCTCTTTATGCATTAATTGCTTGTTTACCCCCATATCTAGCCTCAAAGCTCACTTCAATTTTATTTGTCGCATTAATAAACTGCGAGGACAAGAAAAAAACGACTAACCAGAACATATTTGCACCGATCGTGGACGAACTAAATTATTTGCGCAATTCAGGGATAATAATAAACAGTCGCGGCAATAAATATTTAGTCAAATTTCAGTTGGTCCTTATTCTAGGGGATAATTTGGGCCTAAATAATATCCTGGGGTTCATAGAAAGCTTCAAAGGAACAAGGTGTTGTAGGATCTGTCGGGCTTCACCGGAAGTAATTGAAAATTCAACTGTTGAAGACGAAACCCTTCTGAGAACCGAGACCAATTACCACGAGGACTGTTTACTTCATGACATTGATAAGACGGGGATAAAAGAAGAATGCATTTTTCATAGAGTCCGCAATTTCCATATCACGAAAAATGTTACCGTTGACTTCATACATGACGTTATTGAGGGCGTCTGTTTGTATATTCTGACCAAGATTACGTATTAATTCGTGTACAAGAAAAAATATTTTACCCTTGATTTCTTAACTTCCCGAATAGAAAACTTTCCGTATGATGCTGAAATATCCAACAAACCTCCGCCAATCTCAGAACACCGATTGAGAAAACGTTTGCTTCTTAAAATGTCTGCTTCGGAAACTTTAACATTGATAAGATACTTCGGATTCATTATTGGAGATTTCATTCCGGAGATAAACCCATGTTGGCAGTTGTTTATACATATATGCGAGAAAAATAATTGATATCTTAACTTGTCCAAAATTAAGGCGTTTAGATGCGAACCCACACGGAGCAAAACATCCATTAGACGTCCATTAGACATCCATCATGGACATTCAAAACCTCTAATGGACGTCCATGTAACATCCACAGAACTTCCACTGATACTCGAAATGTCCGCTTTTAGTACCTCCATTAGATCTCCATTGGACGTATTAATGGATCTCTTTTAGACGTTGTATGGATTGACCATGGATGTTTGGTGGAGCTTTGGTGGATAGTTGAAATATGTTAGCTGGACGTTTTATAGATTCTATATGGATATCTTGTTTATAAAACACAACAAATTTGATAGTTATTTATAAATTGTATCCAACAAATTATCAAAAATTGCTTCGCAGACCCCTGCTATGTGATACCTGAGGTATCACTTCAGATGATCTGCAGCAAAGAATTATCGCAGTCAGGCCTCTCACAGGCTCGCCTCTTATACTAGTGCGTGATGTTTTTTAATTACGAGAAAGTACTGGCATGGTAGCCGCGTCGCGGCAGTACGCGTTACTACGCTCGCGGTTGCGTCGTTAGATATCCACCAAAGCTCTATGTATATAACATAATACTTTTAAAAATTCTATAAAAGTTAATAATTTTAAATTATCTAAAAATTTAAATTTACTTATAAAACTTAAATATTGATCTGTTAGAAACATTATGTATATAAATCTATTATACATCCATAATAGACGTCTAATGGATATCCATTATGGATTTGTAGAAGATATCTATGATGGAGACAGTATGGATCTCTATTAGAGATCTATCTGACGTCCACCGTGAAGATACAGGTTGCATGGAGCTATGGAAGTATTGTGGACGTCTCATCATGGACGTTATGTTCCGTGTGGGATCCATATAAGCTCCAAAAAGTGTCCGTCAAAGAGTTCCATTATATGTTTATAAAAGACGTATAATGGACGTCCATATTATATCCATCCATATAACATCCAGCATAAACATCCATTGGACATCCATGCTGGATGTTATATGGATGGATGTAATATGGACGTCCATTAGACGTCTTTTATAAACATATAATGGAACTCTTTGACGGACACTTTTTGGAGCTTATATGGATCCCACACGGAACATAACGTCCATGATGAGACGTCCACAATACTTCCATAGCTCCATGCAACCTGTATCTTCACGGTGGACGTCAGATAGATCTCTAATAGAGATCCATACTGTCTCCATCATAGATATCTTCTACAAATCCATAATGGATATCCATTAGACGTCTATTATGGATGTATAATAGATTTATATACATAATGTTTCTAACAGATCAATATTTAAGTTTTATAAGTAAATTTAAATTTTTAGATAATTTAAAATTATTAACTTTTATAGAATTTTTAAAAGTATTATGTTATATACATAGAGCTTTGGTGGATATCTAACGACGCAACCGCGAGCGTAGTAACGCGTACTGCCGCGACGCGGCTACCATGCCAGTACTTTCTCGTAATTAAAAAACATCACGCACTAGTATAAGAGGCGAGCCTGTGAGAGGCCTGACTGCGATAATTCTTTGCTGCAGATCATCTGAAGTGATACCTCAGGTATCACATAGCAGGGGTCTGCGAAGCAATTTTTGATAATTTGTTGGATACAATTTATAAATAACTATCAAATTTGTTGTGTTTTATAAACAAGATATCCATATAGAATCTATAAAACGTCCAGCTAACATATTTCAACTATCCACCAAAGCTCCACCAAACATCCATGGTCAATCCATACAACGTCTAAAAGAGATCCATTAATACGTCCAATGGAGATCTAATGGAGGTACTAAAAGCGGACATTTCGAGTATCAGTGGAAGTTCTGTGGATGTTACATGGACGTCCATTAGAGGTTTTGAATGTCCATGATGGATGTCTAATGGACGTCTAATGGATGTTTTGCTCCGTGTGGGGAAATATTTAAAATCATGGATTCAATCGTTGAATACATTGTGGATAGAATTATTCGGGGAGCTGAAAGCTAAGTTTCATAATCTACTGCATTATCCCCGACTTCTTTTACTCAATGGTCCATTTACCAATTATTGGGCGATGCGATTTGAATCTCGCCATCGAGAGCTAAAAGCCAATGCAACATCGACTGCATGTAAGAAAAATTTGTTCGTCACCATAGCAACAAAGCAGATTCTAAAACTGTGTACTATGATAGATTCTAAAGAATTCGAAAAAAGAAAAGAATTTGGTCCCATTGATGCTGATGAACTCACACTTACACCTGATATGATTCCAGAAGGATTATCGATTTCAAATTCTGAGTGTTATAATTCTGTTTCAATTGATGGTACACGCTATAAAGATGGTACCTTTGTTGTAGTAAATATGCAGGAGAGCGAAAAAGAATTTTGTAAGATTGTAAAAATTGTGAAAATAGAGGACAATGTATATTTTTTTGTACAATTGTATAGGGAATTGGCATTTGATGATCACCTACATGCGTATATAATTTGTCCAGATAGTCATGGTGAGGCCTTGAAAAATTATAGAGACCTTCATGATGTAACTCCTTGCATATCATTCGAAGGGAAAGAGCACTACATTGTCCCGCGATATATTCTATAAGATGTGTATTACAAATATTCTATATATCTATTGAGGTTGTGTAATAAAGGACATTTGCAATGAAGAGATAGATTTTTTTACATCCGCGAGAAACGTGTCTATTCAGAGAAAAAATTCATGAAAATCTGAAGAAAAAAAAACGTCTTTCATGCATTTTTTTCTTAAAATAGACGCGTTTCTCGCAAAAATACTCGAATATAAAAAGATCTTATTTTCAGCCGAAAATTACGATAATATTTTTTTCAAAACGATTTGGCTTTTTTCGAAATAATGCCCGTAATTTAGGGGGCGGGGGGATAAGATTCCCCGAATCACTGATTACTCGATATATATATACATATATATATATATATATATATATATATATATATATATATATATATATATATATATATATATATATATATATATATATATATATATATATATATATATATATATATATATATATATATATATATATATATATATTGTGACGTTGCAGTTTCGCTGCAGCGGGGCAGCGCCCTGCCGCCGTCACAAGGCGCGGGATTTATATAACTCGCGCTCGAGGACGATTTACCGGGTCAGAGCGAGAGATCTCCAGGGGCATAAATGTAACAGCGTTTCCGTACTCTAATTCTTTTTTTTTTTATTTCTTGTAAAATTGCGTGGCGCCTCACCGAGCGGAGACCGGAGTTCCCGAGGAGCGGATTCTGGAGTACAGGACAATACGGACGAAATCGAGCGGCTTATCGATCGATGCGGACGGACCATGACGCGACTCGCAGGCCGGCGGGCGCAGGGGAGCGCGACTGGGAGCGCTCACGGTACGTAATACGGAGACGGACGGACCCGTCGAGGCAGGGCCCCGGGACGCCGGGGCGGAGGGAACCTCGCCTGCCCTACGCACCTGCAAAAGGGATCCCGGGACGGATGGCCACCGTTCCCGGACAGAACGAGAAAAGCGGGGACGTTAGCGTCTCGCCGCCCGGGAAGGATCCCGGCGAAATTGCCGTGCCCGCCGAGAAACGGGAAGCGCCCTGCGGGAGCAGGATCGTCGGCCCTGCGCAAGGATCCGCCGTGAGCTTGCGGGCTCGCCCCTAATTGGTCCGCGCGATAGCGTCGAGCGGCTGCGTGCGCCCGGGGTGGGGCGCGCAATCGATTCCGCGATCGAGCGAAATTTCGGGAGCACTCGTAAATCGTCCTCGCTAACCGCTGCACGTTTGAGCACTTGTCGCGATTCACCGAACCTTCTCGATCCATTCGGACGACGTTTGACGCCTGTTCCCAGCGTGGAGTGACGGCAAGGAGCCGCGAGAAAGGAGGACCAACGGTGAGGTTGCCTCGATATTATTCGAAATAATGTAAAGCCACGATACCGCCCTCCGGGTCGCGCTCGCTCGAAATCACTTCGGTAACCGGCGGTACGCGCCGACAAAGAGTAATTAGACGATTGATATCGAGAGCGAGGAGCCTCGGAATGGTATCGCGGCCGTAGGATTACGATCGAGTCACGGAAAAACTTCTGGAGATCGCGGTAGATTATTGCGTAGCAATTCGCCGGTCGGGACGTAGATCGTACACGCGGTAATGGCCGCGTCTAGAAGGTTCGCCTATTTCGCGTGCCGGTAATTTTCCGCGTCGAGGTGATCGCGTCCGACCGTGCGCGCGCCCTGATACTTCGCGTTGGATTGTGATTCGCTTTTGGTTTTCGTTCGCGTTAGATTTAGTGCGTCACGTATGATTCGCGTCGAGCTACTATTGCGTTCCATAGGATTCGCGCTACCATTGCATATGTTCGCGCTCGTTATGGTCTCTCGTGTGGTAAATCGCGAAAATTTCGTACTTTCGCGTTAGCTGCGGCGTTGTGCGTCATGACGAGGACCTCCGCTCCTCTTTCTCCGCGGCGAAACTTCGCTGACCATCGCGTACGACCTCGGACAATATTCGCGCTGTAAATATTCGCGTGCGTTAGATTAAGATTCGCGTTAGATTAAGATTCGCGTTAGGCTAAAGCTTGCGTTAGAGTAAGACTCGCGTTAGAATTAAGATTTGCGTTAGGCTAAGATCCTCGCGTTAAAGTTCAGGATAATCTGGCGACAGAACTGCTGCACGGTTCGAGACGTGGCATTCACGCGCTTCGGGCGTGACCCACAATTACTTCGCGTTCCTTTACGTTATGATTATTTCGCGTTTACTCCGATTTAGCGATAAGTTTCATCATTAGTACTGTTCTCCGATTCATCAACCGCGCACTCGGCGCTCTCCTTGTAAAAATTTCGAGACTTTCTGTCGATCTTGACGCCCGCGCTCCTAGCGTCGTTAATTTCTTTTCTGGCGTCCGTATTGTTACCCAGTCACTTGATTGCGGCTTAATGAAGACCGCAAGCAGAATAAACCTCGTTACTTTATTTTCAAATGATATGAATTAGTGATTTCGCGTCACCCCGCCGAGTATCGCGCCGCCCTCCTCTCCACCCCGCCCATCCTCTTTAGGTCGAGCTGGCCAATTCCCCGCACATCGAAGTACGTGTGTCTGGCGTCTCGTTGGAATTTTTCGCGGTTTCGTTGTACTTTCGTGGACGCGCATTGCCGCGTCTGGCGCCCAACGGTATTTTTCGATTCGCGGAACTTCAGATGTGCGAGGGAATCTTCGGAGAGGCCTAACACCTTCCTCTCCTCCTCCTTTTGATCCGGCACACGTCCCGGAGCGGTCCGGGAGTGAAAAAGCCGTGACAATATATATATAAGATTTATCACTTAAAAAATTAATGGAAAAAATCGGTAATCAGTAAGTGAAATATTCTACTTGCACACTTAAGAATTATGAGGAAGCAATGTGCAAGTTTTTACTTGCACACTTAAGAACTATGAGGAAGCAATGTGCAAGTTTCTACTTGCACACTTTTTTATTATCTTAAAACATTATTTTTCGAAGTCTCATTTATTGAGACTTGAGATGTTTTAACTGTTCCTCTTAGAAAGAGATAGTGAGAATAGTGAGTAAATTAAGGTTCAAAGTTAACCGACGTTTGTAAAATTACGACAATAGATTTCCTCGTCACCTTTGAGGTACTATTGTTGACGCGTTTTTTTTAAGTGGTTTCCCCTGTAGGCCTAGTCCACGAATCGTCACCGCGTTTCAACCAAGCATTCTTGATCATTTTAAATTGATGTAATTTTAGATGCTTATAATATAAACGTCTTGATTAAATAATTAAATTCATTGCGTAAAATATTACCTCAGCCAGGGTTCGAACCTGAAACCTCTTTAGATAAATAAAAAGAAAAATTTGCACATTCAAGATTTTGCAATCTATATAAGATTATCATAAAAAATTTAATATAATTTAATTATAATTGTCGTGACGAATCGTCACCGCGTTTCAACCAAGCATTCTTGGTCATTTTAAATTGATGTAATTTTAGATGCTTATAATATAAGCGATAAACAGAGACTGATATTTAAAATACATCCTTATCTTTTCCTAACATTCTTACTTTTTTCCTTTGCCACACTTCTGCTTTCTCTCTCTCTCTCTCTCTCTCTCTCTCTCTCTCTCTCTCTCTGTCTCTTTGTCTTTTTCTCTCGTTTTAACTGCAGGTTATTGCAAGAAAACTGCAACTTTTAATAATTATGTAAGTTTTTAGTCATTTGCGAAACGAACCTCGCAAGTTGACACATACATATGAAGCATGCCACACATAAGACAGGCGAACGATATACCAATCACCATTTATAATAAATAAATACATGAATACGATATATTCGAGATCTTAAATACCAAATCATTTAAAAAAAGAGATATTTTTAAAATAAAATTTTATTTATTCAATTTTAAATTAATAAATATTTTTTTATATATAAAGCATTTTAACATTCAAGTTATTTTTTTATTCTTTCTTTCTCCTGCAGTAAATTTTATACATTCTTATCTTTTTCCTCATCTTTTTCGTTACACTTTCACTTCCTATACAAAGAATAATTTTTTTTAACAATATTTTTTAAAATATAATAAATATGTGAAAATAGCAACTTAATTTGTATTTTTTAAATTGAAAATCAAAGATAAAATTTAAAACAAATTTCATGGATGTGATCATTTTCTTATATTAAATCCGATTTAAAGAAACTTTGGTATGAAAATCGGGCACGAACTTATGCAATCATCTAATATTATATATGAAATAAGAGTAGAAAAAACTGAAGAATATAATGGTATTAGAAAACTTGTACACTTTTAAAGTAAAAATTGGTTACCCCTTCAACGATCTTCGCCAAATTCAATACCAACCTTCCTTTAATGCTAACAAAATTTTCCTTTAATACTTTTCCTTTTATTTAGGCATAAATCGGTATTGAAATGTATGTTTGAACGTTTTTAACTTAAAAACTATTGGACCGAATTTTTACCACAAGTATATGAAATAGGGGTAGAATTTTCCGGGGAGTGCTATAGGGTGTATAGTTTTTCGTTATCTATTTTCTGGAAACCGATTTTTTTAATTCTTTTTTTTTAATATTAAAAAAATTAAAGAAATCGGTTTCCAGAAAATAGATAACGAAAAACTACACACCCTATAGCACTCCCCGGAAAATTCTATCCCTATTTCATATACTTGTGGTAAAAATTCGGTCCAATAGTTTTTAAGTTATTAACGTTCAAACATACACCACCCGTAAGGATTTTATATATTAGTATATATATATATATATATATATATGGGGCATTCTTTCTCAACGTTACACTCCCCCTGCCCATTTTAAATTTTGGTTAAAAACATTTTTTTTGGGCTCAAATTACAGCAAATTTTATCTATTTTTCCATGCCGTGTGGCAGTTTTAAAAAATTCAACATGGCTAACCAAAAATGGCGGATAAGTGTAACTGCAACTTGAAATACGAGATTAAAATATGTGGATTTTTATGACACTTGATACGTAAAGGTTTTTGGGGTCGCTGAATACGAATCTGAAGTTAGTTGTTCAAAATTCAAAATGGCGGATCCAATATGGCAGACGATTTTTTTAAAAAGGCGATCCAATATGCTTGAAAGTTGTTCGCGGCATCAAGCGACCACGCGGCTGTACGCAATCGTTACGCTCGCACGCGTCGAAATCTTGCAAAGTGTAATTCGTAGTGATTATAAGGAGATATAAGACTGTGAAGATGTGTGTGCGTGCGTGCGTGCGTGCGTGTGCGTGTGTGTGTGTGTGTGTGTTCAAAACTCAATCCCATACACAGGTCATGAATTTGCAAGATAAGAACATATATTTTGGTAACCAAAAAATACTACTTTTAGCGCTACCCGGGAACAACGACGTGGACGTAGTAGTTTTCTGTTCCCATTGGGGTGCTTGATTAAAGTGAGTCCCCTTGCCTCTCACTATTCGTGGTACTTGATCCTGATATCACTTGAGCTCTTACTCTTTATCTTTTAAGCACCACGAATAGTGAGAGGCAAGGGGACTCACTTTAATCAAGCACCCCAATGGGAACAGAAAACTACTACGTCCACGTCGTTGTTCCCGGGTAGCGCTAAAAGTAGTATTTTTTGGTTACCAAAATATATGTTCTTATCTTGCAAATTCATGACCTGTGTATGGGATTGAGTTTTGAACACACACACACACACACACACGCACACGCACGCACGCACGCACGCACACACATCTTCACAGTCTTATATCTCCTTATAATCACTACGAATTACACTTTGCAAGATTTCGACGCGTGCGAGCGTAACGATTGCGTACAGCCGCGTGGTCGCTTGATGCCGCGAACAACTTTCAAGCATATTGGATCGCCTTTTTAAAAAAATCGTCTGCCATATTGGATCCGCCATTTTGAATTTTGAACAACTAACTTCAGATTCGTATTCAGCGACCCCAAAAACCTTTACGTACCAAGTGTCATGAAAATCCACATATTTTAATCTCGTATTTCAAGTTGCAGTTACACTTATCCGCCATTTTTGGTTAGCCATGTTGAATTTTTTAAAACTGCCACACGGCATGGAAAAATAGATAAAATTTGCTGTAATTTGAGCCCCAAAAAAATGTTTTTAACCAAAATTTAAAATGGGCAGGGGGAGTGTAACGTTGAGAAAGAATGCCCCATATATATATATATATATATATATTTTCAATATATTATTTAAAACTGAGTATTTACTGTAGTTATTAGATTAGATTAGAATACTTTAATTTCTGCCTTTTGGCTTGAAATGGTTACACGTTTTACATACATTATTAGATATTCGTACATAAACATTATACATTTACATTTATATTGTATATAAGCAAACAAACAGACTGAGCAGAACATTGCACTTCAACCGTTTTCTGTCTCTGTATTCCGTTTTTCTCTTCTCTCCTCCAGCTTCATCGTCCATCTTTCTCCTTCTCCGTTGCCCTTCAAAATTCTTCTTACTCTCTCCCCTGTTCCTTCCCCCATGTCATCGCTTCCTTCCCTCGCGCATCTCTCCAGCGTATGTTCCCATGTTTCTTCCTCCGCTTCACATACTCTGCATCTTCTTTTCTCCTCTGATTCCCAGTATCTTCCGCCGCGCATCTCGTTACCTAGTTTCAATCTTGCTATCCTTGTTATCGATATTTCTTTTCCTCTTCTTTCCAGATACTCAGGTCTTCCGATTTCTACTATCTCTTTGTACCATCTATTGTATTTTGACTCTCTTATCTTTTCGTCTATCTCCTGTATTTGTATGTCTCTATCTCTACACCCTACCTCTTCTATGCTACTCCATCCTTCTTCTCTTTTTCTTTCTATCTCTTCTGCTGCGTATCCTCTGCACTCGTAAAACTTTCTGCGTTCTATTTCCCATTTTGACTTCTCTTTCCTTACGTCTTTCTTTATTTCCTTCCAGCATGCTCTTGCTATTTCGTTTCCCCCTCCGTTTTTTAATTTTTCCTCGTATCTCATTGCCCTTTTTGCCGCTTTTGTTCTCATCTTAACTCTTTTGGTTTCTTCTCTTATCATATAACCGGGTGTGCACCAGTCTAGTGCTAACGTCCATCTTATAAACCTCTCTTGTATTCTCTCTATACTCTCTCTTTCCTTCCATCCCCATACTTCTGCTCCATACATCACCACACTTGCCACCAGTGAGTCAAAAAGTTTCATTCTTCTTCTCCAGTCTCCTCCGAAAATTCTTTTTCCTATACTTTACCCCATACTTGCCTCATTGCTACTGTGGCTTTTCTTACTCTCTCCTTTATATGCGCTTCTTGTCCACCGTTTCTTTGAAATATGTATCCTAAGTAGCAAAATTCTTTTACCTCTTCTATTCGTTCTCCTTTCCATTTCCAATCCACCTTTTTGATTCTACCTCCTCCTTTCCTAAATCTCATGACTTTTGTTTTTCCCACATTCACTGTTAGCTTCCTTTTGTCAAAATATTTTTCCAACCTCCTTATCATTTGCTTCATTTCCTCTTCTTCCTCTGCAATTGCCACCACATCATCCGCATATGCGAGCGTCCAGATTTTTGTATTTCCTATAACCACCCCTCCTTCCTGCCCTTTTCTCATTACTTCCTCCATGTCCGCCAGCATCAGTACAAACAGCAGCGCACTCAGGGGACATCCCTGCCTCACTCCTTTAACTGTCCAAAAGCACGGTCCTTTTTCTCCATTACATCTGATCACATTTCTGGTTTCTTTATACAGCTCTTTGATTCTAGCTCTCAGTCTTTCGCTTATTCCATTCTTCTCCATTACCTTCCATAATATTTCCCTGTCGACTGAGTCGAATGCTGCCTTCAAATCTATAAATGTTGCCACTAGTTTCCCTTTTTCTTTGTTAATCGCTCTTCCTATTACATAGTTCAATGTGTATATATTTTCCATCGTTCCCTTTCCTTTCCTGAATCCTGTTTGCGTCTCCGGTATTAGTTTCTTCTCTTCTACCTCTTTCTCTAGTCGTTTTGCTAAAATAGCTGCGTATATTTTGTAGCTCGTGTTCATCAGTGTTACACCTCTGTAGTCTCCTGCCTCTTTTCCTTCCCCTTTCTTTACTATTGGTACAATTATTCCTTCATTCCAGTCTTCTATCATTTCCTCTTTCCTCCATGCTATGTCACATATCTTCCATATTGCTTCCTTTAATGTGTTTCCTCCGTTTGTCCATACTTCGTTTGGTATTCCATCCGTTCCTGCTGCTTTCCTATTTTTCATCTCCGCTATTACTTCTTCTATCTCCTCTCTTCTTATTCCTTCCTGATCTTCGCAACCATCTCCTGTTTCTTGTTTTTCCTTTTCTGTCTCCTGCTTCGTTCCTACATCTCCTAGTAGCCTCTTAAAATGCGCGTTCCATTGTTCTTCGCTTATTTCTTCATTCACTTCTTTCCTGTGTTTCCTTTCTCTATTTATGAATCTCCATACCTCCTTTTCATTTTTTGCATCCTTTGCTTTTTTTATTATTTGTTCTCTTTCCTTCTCTTTTCTTTCTTTTATCTTTTCTCTGTATTCTTTTCTCTTTTTTATGTACTCTGCTTTTTCTTCTTCTCCATTTTTCCACTTTCTTAGCTTCTTTTTTGCTTCTCTTCTTAGCTCTGCACACTGTCCATCCCACCATTTATTCTTTCTCTTCGCTTTATTGTCTATTCTAATTTCTTTCCAGCTTGCTGCCCGCGCCACTGCGTTCTTTATTTCTTTCATTAGCTCCTCCGGGTTCACTCCATCTATTGTTTTTTCTTCGATCTTCTTTCTGTATTTTTCTACAGCTTCTTTAGACCAGTCCATTACTTTCCTTACTTTCCTCTCTTCCCTTTTCCTTTCTTCTATTTCCTCCGTTACTGTAAGTACTACATATTGATGATCCGATTCTATCTCCTCTCCAATTTTTACCTCTTCTGTTCTTTTCCATAGCTCTTGATTCCCTATTATATAGTCTATTACTGTCTCTCCTTTCCCTCCGGTAAAGGTGAAATCACCTTCTTTGTCTCCCTTGGTTCCATTTAGTATTCCTAGCCCTTCTTCTTCCATAAATTTTATCAATTTTCTTCCTTCTGCGTTTACTTCTTTGTCTCTTGATCTTCTTTCTTCTCCAAAGATATCCGTGATTCCTCCTTTTTCTCCTGTTCTTGCATTGAAGTCACCTCTTATTATTATTCGCTCTCCTATGCCTCCTTCATTCGTATATTCTTTTATTACTCTTATCTTTTTGTCAATGTCATTATTTACGTATACACCGATAATTTTCCATTCTCCCTCCTTTGTTTTTACAATTCTCTCCACTACTCCTTCCTCTTCTCTCTCTATTCTTCCCTCCACTTCAAGTCCCTTTCTTACTCCGGTGATTATTCCTCCTCTTGCTCTTCCTCTCTTCTTTTTTCTTGTCGCTGGCTGACATTTCCATACATATCTCTCTGGCATTATTCTCTTTATTTTGCTCCATTCTTTTTCTTCCACCCACGTTTTCAGGAGCGTTATTATGTCCCACTCTTCTACTACCTTCCAAAACCCTTCGTTTTTCCCTTTTAGTTCTGCTATGTTCCAGAAGCCTACTTTCATTCCCTTTTGCCTTTCTGCTATCCTCTTCTTCTTTCCTTATGCTCTTCTCCTCTTCCTTCCTCCTCTCCTCCTCCGTATAGTCTCCTCATTTTCTTCCCGTCTCTGTTCCTTCCTGTTCTCTTCGAAATCTTTTTCCGTCTTCCAGCTTTTCCTCGCTTTCATTCCAATTCTTTTTGTGGCCGTCTATCCATATTTTTTGGTATCCTAATGTTGCTTTTTTCCCTTTTTCTCTCTCCTCCTTCACTATACTCCGTAATTGTTTTTGGATTTTTCTCTCCGCTACTGTCATGTCATCATCTATGTATATCTTTTTTTCTTTCCCCATCTTCTTTCTGTTTATCATTACCTCTTTCTTGTCCTCCCATTTATTCAGCCTTACTAGTGTCATTCTGTTCTCTCGTCTGCCAATTATTTGTATCTCTTCCACTACTACCTCTTTTTTGACGATTTCTTTCAGCAGCTTTCCAATCTTCTCTCTTCTCTCGTTTCCTTCTTCTATTTCCGCTCCTTTTATTATTATATTATTTCTTCTTCTTTTCCTTTCATTTAATTCATTTTTTCTTTCTATCTCTTTCATTTTCCTCATCAGCTCATTGCTCTCCTTCTCTCCCTCTCTGTTACTGTAGTTATTAATAACCTGTTTTGTATTTATATTTCTATAAATGTACTGTATTTATAATATATTTTGAATTACTTTTAGATACAGCGTCTATTGAGTATTCAAATGTCACAGACACCGAACAACCAAATTGTTCAACATCATTAGTTCCACAGCACAAATTGAAACGCAAATTATCAACTAAGGAAAAGAAGAAAGGTAGTAAACGTAATAAAATTGATTTATATTCTCAACTATGGAGATGTGATTTATACTAATCATGAAGATGTGACTTATATTTTCAATCATGTTATATTCTCAATCATTTATATTCTCAATTATTTATATTCTCAACCATGGAGATGATTTATACTCATCATGAAGATGTGATTTATATTTTCAATCATGTTATATTCTCAATCATTTATATTCTCAATTATTTATATTCTCAACCATGGAGATGATTTATACTAATCATGAAGATGTGATTTATATTTTCAATCATGTTATATTCTCAATCATTTTTATTTATATTTATAATATAAATGATTATATATTCTCAATTATTTATATTCTCAATCATGAAATTGTAATTCATATTCTTTATATTATGAAGCTATGACATATGACATGTCTGAAGATATGACATATTACATACAAAAAATATATTATCTTATCTGAATTGTTTGTCTAAATTTTATTTATCTCAATTATTTCTAGATTCCATATTACACCTTTTCCACGTGACCCGATAGTCACAGTTATCTGTGCGCGACAAACATGTATACAATCAAATAGTACACTTAATGAAAATTTCAAGGCAACAGAGAAAGAGAAGAGTTTCCTTATACCAGCGGTTGAAAGAGGTGAAGAAGTTAGGCAAATGTAATTTTATTACAACAATTGAGGAAATGCCAGATCCGATGCAAATATTCTTTTTATCCAATATTAATAATTTCAAAACAGATAAGTATAATCGGCGTTATTCAATTAAAGATAAAGCCTTTGCGCTGACATTAGCAAAGAGAAGTCCAAAGTTATATAGATTTCTAGTCAATATTTTCTGCTTACCTAGTATCGAAACGTTAAGAAAAGTAATCAAAAATGTATCTATAAGTAGCGGCATATCAGAATGTGTATTTGAAAATTTAAAAGAAAGAGTCTCCAAATTTAAAGACTACCGAGAAAAATATTGTGTACTCTTATTTTACGAGATGAAATTAAGCGCAGGCTTATATTATAATGCATCGACTGATAGTATAGAAGGGGTTGTTGATACAGGTTTTGATCGAAACATTAATATTACGGATCATGTCACAGTATGGATGTTAATGGATGTTAAAAGGTATATATGGACAAAGACCATGGAAACAACCCCTTCTATATACATTTTGTAAAGGCACATCTTCATGGCAGGATATTGCGCGCATGTATAAAGATATAATAAAACGATGCCATGAAATAGGTTTAGAAATAATAGCTTCAGTCTGTGATCAGGGTAGTACAAATGTTAAAGCGATCAAAACTATGATTTTTGATAGTAAAAGAAATGCACCAACGGAAATGGTAAAACATGATAACATAATAAATATAGAAGGCATTAAAGTAATACCATTATATGATCTCCCGCATTTAATGAAATGCATTCGCAATAATTTGTTAACGAAAGACTGTAAATATAAATATTTATCATGCTTCTACTTTTCTGAATTAATATTATGTTGCATTCTATGTCTTTGCTATATTGTATCTTTGCCCTATAGCTTATGTTTGGGCATAATAATCTCTCTCTTTCTCTCTCTTTCTCTCTCTCTCTC
>JASTWK010001585.1:0-29999 GCA_030770225.1 Temnothorax unifasciatus | reverse complement strand
TGCGAAAAATATTACCTCAGCCAGGGTTCGAACCTGAACCTCTCTCATTCCGTGCAGGTGTCGTACCATTCGACCACTGAGGCATGTGGTAATATTTATCGCAATAACAATGTATTAGATGACAACAATATAAGGTGAAACACTGATTTTCAGTCAAAGGTGTATATTTTAAACTAAATAAGTAAACATTCGCTTCGTCAGAGAAATTAACACATTGGAAATATTTAATTGATTATACTAGCAATGATTATAATCATGGCAACGATTATAATCAGCAAATAATCGTCGTGACAATCGTCACCGCGTTTCGATTTCGACCAAGGAATTTCTCAATGAACTTATTAGTTATTAAGACCTTATATTATAAGCATCTAAAATACATCATTTAAAAATGACCAGAACTTGGGCAAAACGCGGGTGACGATTTGTCACAACGATTATAATCGTTGCCATTTATATAATCATATATATTTATGTATAATTATATATAATCTTTTTTTTTCCGGGCAGTTATCAAACTTATATGGATAGATCTGAGTACATATTTTTATATGCCGGGAAAAATCTCTTATTTATTCATATTAGTTTATATTAGTAGATACATGATTATATAGGATATAAGAAATGGAAACTATAATATTAATAAACAATATTATATAGCATAATGAGAGTATATAATTTTACATGACCACCCTGGTAGAATTTTGACTAGGGCGCTTGCATGGCACTGACCAGCGTGCCACACTGCCACTTCAGGAGCTGGCATGGCACGCTGGTAAGCGCCATCCCGCGAATCGTCACGTTTTGCCCGCTGGCGCCACAATGCTGGCATGGCGCTAACATGGCGCCAGTAAGGTACTATCATAAGGCGACATGGGACTAGCGTGGTACTGCATGGCGCTAAACATGGCGCCAGTTATATATATTCACCCGGCATAAAAAAAATTTTTTTTTCGAAATTTTATTATTTTATAACTAATTGTTTCTCTTAGATGCAGTCTATGATTATAAATATTTTCTCGTATCTGAAAATCTGAAAAAAAACACTTACCTTGGTGGGATTCGAACTCGGGACCTCTGGATCGTGGAGCCAACTGCCTTACTTGTAGACTACTTCTTAATTTGATGTAAGTGTTATATATAGTCTACATATGTCATAAACAGCGCAATATATAATTTTTTTTAAATCATCTTAGAAACATAATAATTAAATCAATGAATTATTTCATGATAATACAGAACTAAATTTTTATGTAAAAATTTGTAAACCTTTACCAGTAATACTTTTCTATAAGGGAAGGTACTATCATATGCAGATATGAGACTCGCGAGTTTTCAACGTGGCACGTGCATGCACTGTCCTATAAAAATACTTTTGAACTATTCGATTATTGATGAAAAACCTATTAAACACTATCGGTTTCACCATAGTTTATAATAGTTTTTTCGCCAATAGTCAAATAATTCAACGGTATTTTTTAGTAAAGTGATGTAGAGCTGGCATAAAATGCATTAAAATCTATAATTTATTAATTAATATGATTACATCTATAATAATACGTAAAAGGTATAATAAAATGAAGGTTATAATATTTACAAAAATATTTATAAATACTGCTTTTAGGTTTTAACGCGGAACCCCCTTTGTGACGCCTCGTGCGAAAATTTCGTAATAATATAAGTTTTATTAGTTCTTCTAAAATTGATTGGCGCCCAATTTAATTATTTATTATTTATTGCCGAGCTAAATTATTTATTTATAATTTATTTATTATTATTAATTATTATTATTATTATTATATTAATTTATTATTATTTATTATTATTTATTATTTTATTTTTATTTATTATTACTTATTATCATTTTTCTGGTATAAATTAGTAAAGCCCTGCTAGCCGAAGGACCTGGCCGCGCACACACACACAGGTGAAGGATAAAATAATCCTGTCTCAATTTTAACGCACGTGCAGATCGATCGCTTCTAAACAATTAAGAATAAGTCGATCTAGAAGCCAAAGAGAAGAATCTCGACAGCATCTAATGTGGCGCAAGTGTGGGCCGCATTAGAAACTCAGTCAAATTCAGACCTGCGCCTCGTTTAATTTTATGTAAATGCCATATTAGGCGCGGACATGGCCCTGATATGGCTCTTTCCAGTATTTTAGGATAAGGCTGTGGCGTGGCAAACTAGCATGGCGCTGACAAGTGTCGTGGCGCCGGCAAGGCAATTTCTACCAGGGCATATATAAGCATATATGATTATACATTCGGGAAAAAATACCTCTATTTGTTTATATTAGTAAATATATAATTATACATATATGGTCATATAAGAAATGGAAATATAATCTTGAACAATATTATATGGCTAAACCTCTTTAAATAATAAACAAACCAATTTCCGTCGCCAGCAAATAATTCAAAAATAAGTCGTTTTATTTCGACCCTACTGGCCAATTGATACAAGAATTGCACGACGTTTCGACCGAATTCCGGTCCTTATCAAGTGCTTTTAAGTTACATTGATCCGCATAACTAAATTAATTGCATCGTTGACGTGGTGTCCTGACGACGTCAAGACAAACGCAAAACTAAACAAAAGAGAGAATTTATACATTTAGTTAAAAGCTTACAATTTTTATGCGTTCCAAAACAAACGGTGATACATGAAAACATCGCCAGCCATATCGAGGCACAACGTCCGAACAGTAAGGCGGTCAAAGTCGAACTGAGCGCTCTGGTGTAAAAACGAGCAGAACCGAAATATGCAGAGCAGACTAAGTAACGCTGATGACGCGGTTATAGATAGATGGCAGGCTCTCAGTATCGTTTTGTAAATTGATTGTGCAATCATGTTTTTTGATGAAAAACATTTCTGATATTTCTCTTTTTTTGAACTGCTTTTCTTTGTATAAAATTTCGGGATGCTGCCACTTGAAATCATGGTTGTGTTCAAGACGGTGCTTGCTCACAACAGAATGGCTATCTACATTTTTCCTTATATCACATCGATGTTCTTTGATATGTGTTTCTAAGTGCCTTTTTGTCTGGCCAATGTATACAGCATCACAATTTGCACAATCAATCTTATAAACTAACTCCGTCTGACTGAGATTCGGCAACACATCCTTACCCTTCCTAATAACACAATCTAATCTCTTGGGATGGTGTGAAGAACTCTAAAATTCATGTCTCGCATTGTACGACTAACATTCTCACTAAGGCCCTTCACGTAAGGTACAGTAATGCACCTTGGAGGAACTTTATTTTTGTCTAACGAGATATTGTAATGATTTTATAGAGTGTTTCTATTGCTAAATGTATAATTCTCTCTTTTGTTTAGTTTTGCGTCGTCAGGACACCACGTCAACGATGCAATTAATTTAGTTATGCGGATCAATGTAACTTAAAAGCACTTGATAAGGACCGGAATTCGGTCGAAACGTCGTGCAATTCTTGTATCAATTGGCTAGTAGGGTCGAAATAAAACGACTTATCTCTTTAAATAACATTTTATATAGTCATATATAGTTTTATATACTAGTATATTATCATGTGTGATCATGTAAAAGTATATTTATAAGGTTAAAGATAATCATATATGAATTAATATATACTCTATAATGGATCTATCCATATAACTGTTATAAATATTCTTCTAGTATATTATTTTACTTGACAATATCAAATTAATATATTATTTCTAGTTTCAGTTTACACAATTGCGTTTTAAGTCCGACAAAGTCCATATTGGCACGCAGTGCCAATTTAAAAAACTGAAACATGTATTTAATAATAATTGATATTGTGAAATATTATTAAGCATCAAGATTCGCTTCGACCGAAAATGGCACTTCTCATTGCTTATGTTATTTCAAGTTTTCTTTTTTTAAATTTTGCATAAGATACTTAATTTTCTTAATTGACATATTAATTTTTATTAAATATTTTCGTAAACAGTGAAATTATCAGTAATAATTCGTGAAAAAAACTGTTATATAATATATATTATAGTTCTTATAAACAAATATATTAATCATATTATTTTGCAAACATACCTTATAAGTTAAACTGAAAATAATATAATCGTATATGAAATTATATAGTCATATAAGATTATATATGATCAGATCAGAATATGCATCTCAAAGTATCCGATAGATGGCATTCGATGTGATCTGTTTCTCGTATTTAAAATTTGACAAACAGTGTTATAAGAATAGCATCAAAAGACACGACACTGTCTCGCCCTATTCTCGCGCAACGCTGTCTCGGAGCGACACAATTTTTGTATGAGTTATATCGTATAGTCCACTCTTATAATAAAGTGACATGCTTAAAAAATAACATTTGAAAATATATAACAATTTTCTAAAACTTATATAAATATATATGTCCTTATATATAATCTTATATAATCATATATAACCATATAAACTCTTATTAGGCCAAAATTCATATATAATAAGATTGCTTCTTATTTGAGCATATAGGTGACACACTGTAAGAGATATTTTTTATATGTCCTTATATAATCTTATATAATCATATATGACCATATAAGAGGTTATATGGCCAAAATTCATATATGAGCATATAATATCGCTTCTTAATTATATGATCATATAAGACATTATAAGAAATTTTTTTTCCCGGTTAAAGTTTAAATTATAAAATATGTTTGCAAAATATTACGATTATATTTATTTATAAGAACTATAATATATATTATACGGTTTTTTCACGAATTATTACAGGTAATTTCACTGTTTACGAAAATATTTAATAAAAATTAATGTTAATTAAAAAAAATTAAATATTTTATGCAAAATTAGAAAACTTAAAACACAAGAAATGAGAGGTCACGTTTTTGGTTGAAGCGGATCTTGGTGCTTAATAATATTTCACAATATCAATTGTTTGAGATTCCGCTGTCACGGTGCGCCGCCGGATCAGATGGCAGCATCGACCGGGTATCGACCGGCCGGATCCGCGCGGCGGATATCGCAATCACGAGCGCGAGTGTCGTCGTTTCCGCTCGACAGACACAGTCGATATATGGCCGCTCTGCGATAAGTCGTGCAACGTGTGCTATAGTCGTGCGAGTGGATTTTCGTATCCAAGTGCATACCGCAGCGACCGACGCTGATTAGATACCGATTTAAGAGCTAAAGAAGACCGCTCAGATCCAGCTCAGGTACAGCATCAAGACACATCAGGCTCACCCGTGCGCGAGTGCCGACAGCCACGGATCTCAACGGCTCACGGGCGTATCATCACGGAAGAGAGATTAATATAATCGTCTCATTCACTCTCATCACTAAATACATCTCATTTCCGGACTTCTCAGGTCAGACTGTACATATTTTTCAAATTAAAGACTGCTCAGACTGTGCTCTGAGCTCCACAAATAAAACGGTCATAATTTTCTTAACACCTTCCACGCGCGTCCTTCTCATCCCGCTTCCATCGCCGGGAAAACAGCGATTTCGCGAACATTTGGTCCTTCGAGCCGGATGCGTGGAACATAAAGTGTAGCTCAGAGACAGATCGTGTGAACAGGGCATGCCCTTCAAAGTGCCACGTAGACATTATCGCGCGCTTTCGCGAGTGAAGGACAGACATTTTCACGCGCGCTCGCGAGTGCCATACAAACATTACCGCGCGCGCTCACAAGTGTAACGCGGACATGATCACGTGCTCAGTGCATGAACAGACTCTCGCGTCGCGCAGTGTTTCTCTCACGCGTTCTCGAACGTTCTCGACTCGTGCAGCATTTCTTACACATGTTTCGAATTCTCAGGTCTCTCATCGTACCAGCTCAGTGACGTCTCATCATGTCGGAGCCCGCCAACACCGCGACGGGCGGCAAAACCGGGAGCGGCAAAAAAACCGGGGCAGGCGGCAAGACCCCGCCATTGCTTGACTTGCCAGACGATCCGCGCACATCAGACCGCACAACGTCACCCGCGCGTCTGTCAGCTGAGCTCACACTCAAGGTGCAGACTCAGATGAACCGCATCGCGACGATGCGAGCCATCAAGCAGACCTTGCCGGCTACCGCTGAAGAAACCTCGGTGGATGAAGTCCTCCAGATCTCCATCCAGCTCGAGGAGACGCACAAAGCGTTCCTTAAAGAGCACTCATACTTCGAAGTCTCATGGCCGGCAGCGTTCATCGGTCATGATTATTTCGCAAACAACGCCTTCGCCATGGAGGCGCACGAATGCATGTCGGCTCGTCGCTCCCTAGCAAAGCTCAAGGGCGCACTGGCGGAGAAGCTCGCTCCGAAAGCAACGGCTGAACCGGCGCAGCCCTCTCAGTCTCAACAACGACTGCCGGACATCAATATCCCGTCATTCGAGGGCCAGTACGAGACATGGCCGACATACCGAGACCTCTTCAAGGCTGTCATTTATGACAGTCAACGGCTCACCGACGTGGAGAAACTCCACTACCTGCGGCTCTCGTTAAAAGGAACACCGGCTCAGCTCATCTCCGGATTGCCTCTCACCGCCGACTCACTCAAGCCATCATGGGAGATGCTCGTTGATCGCTATGAAAATAAGCGCCTGCTCATCCAAGCCTATCTCGATCAGCTCTTTGCCAGCTCAACGCCAGTGCAGAAGAACGCCGCAGCGCTAGACAAGCTGCTCACTACCTTCAAGGAAGGAATAAAAGGCTTGCAAGCCTTAGGTGTCTTAGAGGATCTGGGCGACTGTATCCTGGTATACCAACTCTCCAGGCAGTTGGACCGCCAGACAAAGGAGCAGTGGGAGACCTCGCTAGGAGCCACTCGCGAATATCCGCGATTTGAGAAGCTTGAGCAGTTCTTGACATCGCGAGCACGAGCGCTAGAGAGGATTGAGTCAACGGCCAGCTCAGGAAGCGCAGCCAGCTCCACATCCAGGCGCTCATCGACCGCTCAACATGCGGCAGTTCAACCAGCCCGTGCTGTGACATCAGACAGCTCAACGGAGTACCCGTGCGATTGCTGCAATGGCACGCACTTCATTGTCACGTGCTCCAAGTTCCGAGATCTCTCACCTGGCGATCGCCAAAAACTTGTCATCTCACGGAGGCTGTGCTTCAACTGCCTCGGTCGCCACAACGTCCGCTCATGCAAGAGCTCACGAGGGTGCAAGAAGTGCACCAATCGCCATCATACTATGCTGCATGAGGCTCATCAGGCGAGCACATCAACGAAGCCGACCACCAGCTCAGCTGCGCCCACTCAATGAATGGACGGCGCAATCGTCAACCACTCACTTTCGGCCCGCTCATCACACTCAACGTTATTAGCGACGGCCTTGGCTCAGCTAAGCTCATCTGTTACCACTCAGCACGTACGGCTTCTCATCGACTCAGGCTCAGAGCTTACCTTCATCTCTGAGTCACTTGTCCGTCAGCTCAACATTCCTCGACAGCATTCAGTCATTATCATCACTGGCATTGGTGGCGGAAGGTCAACACAAACTCGAGGAATCGTGTCACTCACGCTCCGCTCACTTCACTTTAGGTCAGACGTCATTATTCACGCTCACATTCTGCAGACGTTAACCAACATCCTGCCATCATTCAACGCTGCACCACAGGAATGGCCGCATCTTACCAAGTTAGCCTTGGCCGATCCAGATTTTCTTACACCCCGGCCAGTGGACATCATCATTGGAGCGGACGCATATGGGCAGGTCATCAAGCCCAACATCATCAAACACGATCCATTGATGCCAATTGCGCAGCTCTCAATTTTTGGATGGCTCGTTCTCGGGCCTGTCAACACATCATCATCGGCATCTGCGACTGTGCATCATATCTCGATTGAGGAAAGAGAAGATGCTCTTAACGAGTTGCTGGAGAAATTCTGGACACAAGAAGAAGTGCCTGCGAGTAACAATCAGGATCTTACTCCTGACGAACAAAGATGCGAAGAATACTTCAAAAGCACTGTTTCGCGGGACTCAACAGGGCGATACACGGTTCGACTTCCGTTAAAATCATCACCTGATACGCTTGGCAACTCGTATCTAACTGCTCATCGATGCCTGCAGGGATTAATACGAAGATTCTCCCGAGATCAGGATTATCAACGTCTGTATCATCAGTTTATGACTGAATACCGAGAGCTCAATCACATGAAGAAGGCTTCACCCGTCTCCAGTCAGCACACACAATATTATCTGCCACACCACGGAGTGCTCAGACCAGACAGTGCAACCACAAAATTACGTGTGGTATTTAATGGCTCGAGTGCATCCACCTCCGGCCGCTCACTCAATGATCTCATGCACACGGGAGCCAAGTTGCATCTAGACATCACCGATGTTCTGCTCTGGATTCGACAATTCCGACACTTAGTCGCCACTGACATTACCAAAATGTATAGGCAGATTAACGTGCATGAAGATGACTGGAATTTACAACGGATTCTCTGGGTAGACGACCTGCTCAATGTAGTGCCACATTATCTAACAACGGTCACCTATGGCACCAAGGCTGCCCCGTTTTTGGCAGTACGAACACTGCTGCAACTGGTGGAGGATGAAGGTCACAACTATCCTCTTGCAGTGCCGCCTCTCACTCAAGGCCGATATGTCGATGACATATTTGGAGGCGCAGACACTGTTGAACAGCTAATTGAAATTTCATTGCAGCTAAAGGACTTGTGCATGGCGGGCGGCTTCCCATTAGCAAAGTGGCACGCGACTCATCAAGATGTACTCAATGCGGTTCAAGCAGAAAAGAATCAGGGCTCTCAAATTGCATTTGACGATTGCGTAACCAAAATACTCGGATTACGATGGCTTCCTCAAGAAGATTTATTCACATTCTCAACAAGGATCTCGTCGCAAACTAATCATCTCACCAAACGCCTCATTTTATCTGAAGTGGCTCAGATATTCGATCCACTAGGCTTTGTATCACCAGTAGTGATCAAGGCGAAGATGCTCTTGCAGGAGCTTTGGCTTCATAAGCTTCAATGGGATGAACCACTGTCATCCCAGCTCTCATCACGGTGGCTCAGCATCAGAAAGGAACTCACCAGCTTAAGTAAGATCTCAATACCTCGATGGTATAACACATGGAGTACCTCAACAGTGGAATTTCACGGCTTTTCTGATGCCTCGCAACTCGCAATGGCTGCAGTTGTGTACATCACCGTCCGCAGCTCTAATGGCGCCACGATTTCATTGGTGTGCTCCAAAACTAAGGTAGCACCACTCAAACGGCTCACCATCCCGAGACTTGAACTCACCGCAGCATTACTGCTCGCAAGACTCATGCGATACGTTCAAGCCACCTTGAAGTTGAACGTTATAGCGACTCACTTGTGGACGGACTCTCTTGTAGTACTCGCATGGATCAAATCTCATGCATCGCGCTGGAAGGATTTTGTGAGAAACCGAGTTTCTCAGATTCAAGAGCTCACTGCAAAAGCACATTGGAAATACGTACCTGGTACATCCAATCCAGCCGACTGCGCATCTCGAGGCTTAACTACTTCTCAACTCCAAAGCCATTCATTATGGTGGACGGGACCACCGTGGATGCTCACACCTGAATCATGGCCATCACAACCCGCGCTGTCGGACGAGTTGAGCGCTCAGGAGGCTCGTCCTGGCATCGCACTACATGCAACTGCTCCTCAGTCGGACTACCACTGGGATCTCATATATAAGTACTCAACTCTCGACAAATTATTGAGAATAACAGCTCTTTGTTTCAGGTTTATTTCGCTTCTGAAACGGCGCCGATCCAAGCCACTGGATCTGCACTCAGCTTTGGAGAAATCTAGGTTATTCTGGATTAAGGCCACTCAAGCGGTATACTTCACGCACGAGATCAAGATGCTCACGGCCAACTTACGACTACCAATTACTCATGCATCCAGTCGACTGACTGCGTACATAGACGCTCAAGGGATTATTCGAGTTGGCGGCCGCCTCACCCAATCAGCACTAGCTCAAGACACCAAACATCAGGCGATTTTACCTCGCCACTCACGACTCTCAACCTTAATCATCGCGCACGCCCATCTGCGCACCCTGCATGGAGGAGCACAGCTGACATTGGCTCATGTCAGGCAACGATACTGGATCATCGGCGGACGGGCTCCGGTGAAGTCTCATGTCTTACGGTGTGTCGTGTGTGCTCGGCAGAGGGGGATCCGTGCTCATCAACTGATGGGCCAACTACCTCTCTCTCGGGTTACGCCGTCACGTCCGTTTGCTCACACCGGAGTCGATTATGCCGGACCGCTCACCATCAGGACATGGAAGGGACGAGGAGCGAAAACATTTAAAGGATGGATCTGCGTGTTCGTCTGCTTCTCCACCTCCGCAATTCACCTCGAAGTAGTAAGCGACTACTCATCGGAGGGATTCATAGCAGCCCTCCGAAGATTTTCAGCGAGAAGAGGAATTGTCCAGACCATGTACTCGGACTGCGGGACAACTTTCATGGGAGCAGACGCCGCGCTCAAGAAAATGTTCATCCAAGGCTCTCAAGAACATCACCGGATTGCTCAAGTTTTGCAACTTGACGGTACAAGATGGGAGTTCAATCCACCAGGCGCTCCACACATGGGGGGCAAATGGGAGGCGGTGGTAAAGTCTGTGAAGTTTCATCTGAGACGGACTATCGGGGAGACTCTACTCACGACGGAAGAATTAACAACATTGCTGACGCAAATCGAGGCCATTCTCAACTCGCGCCCTTTAGGACCGTTAAGTGACGACCCTGAAGACGTCTCAGCGCTCACACCAGGTCACTTTCTCATCGGAGGTCCACTCACTACCATACCAGAGCCATCTCTGATTGACCTGACCACCTCGCGACTATCTCGATGGCAGCTCATCCAGCAGCGTGTTCAACATTTTTGGGCACAATGGTCAGCTCATTATCTACAACGCCAGCAAGCAATATCCAAGTGGCATCATCCCAACAACACCATCAACGTGGGTTCCATCGTGCTGCTCACCGATGAACGATCTCCACCGTGCAAGTGGCCACTCGCTAGAGTAACGGCATTGCACCCCGGCAAGGATGGACTCACCAGGGTAGTCACCCTAAAGACGGCTACTACAACACTCACTCGGCCAATTGCTAAACTGGCTGTACTACCGATCTCGTCAGACTAACAGACCATGAGTAGGAATCATCAACAAGGTTGCTGATGGCGGGCGGAATGTTTGAGATTCCGCTGTCACGGTGCGCCGCCGGATCAGATGGCAGCATCGACCGGGTATCGACCGGCCGGATCCGCGCGGCGGATATCGCAATCACGAGCGCGAGCGTCGTCGTTTCCGCTCGACAGACACAGTCGATATATGGCCGCTCTGCGATAAGTCGTGCAACGTGTGCTATAGTCGTGCGAGTGGATTTTCGTATCCAAGTGCATACCGCAGCGACCGACGCTGATTAGATACCGATTTAAGAGCTAAAGAAGACCGCTCAGATCCAGCTCAGGTACAGCATCAAGACACATCAGGCTCACCCGTGCGCGAGTGCCGACAGCCACGGATCTCAACGGCTCACGGGCGTATCATCACGGAAGAGAGATTAATATAATCGTCTCATTCACTCTCATCACTAAATACATCTCATTTCCGGACTTCTCAGGTCAGACTGTACATATTTTTCAAATTAAAGACTGCTCAGACTGTGCTCTGAGCTCCACAAATAAAACGGTCATAATTTTCTTAACACCTTCCACGCGCGTCCTTCTCATCCCTCTTCCATCGCCGGGAAAACAGCGATTTCGCGAACATCAATTATTATTAAATACATTTTTCAGTTTTTTAAACTGTGTGCCAATATTGTTTGTAGGACTTAAAACGCAATTGTGTAAATTGAAACTAAAAATAATATTTCATATTAATTTGATTGTCAAGTAAAATAATGTACTAGAAGAATATTTATAACAGTTATACAAACTTAAGCCGGCTACACACGTTCCGGTAGAACTGTCAGGTATGCCTGCGCAGGCACGCCTGTGCAGGTCTACCGGATGCCCGTAGTGTACCCACACGTTCCGGTAAACCTGTCAGTATTCACGCTGACCATGGCATCGACAGACGACGCTTTAGCGATAGTCGGCTTATTATTAGCAAAAAAGTGTATAAAACGTAAGAGTACCTCTTTGGTGGTACACACGCTCCGGTTTGCCTGCGCAGGCCACTCCGGCGCAGGCATATCGAATGAATTTTCGTATTTGCTCCGGTCGCCTGCACAGGTCAAAATAACTGCGCAGTTTTATCATCTCACAGGCCTGCGCAGGCATACCTGACAGTTCTACCGGAACGTGTGTAGCCGGCTTTATGGATAGATCCGAGTATATGTTCATATATGATTATCTTTAACCTTATAAATATACTTTTACATGATCAGACATGACAATATACAAGCATATAAGACCATATATGATTATATAAGGTTATACTTATAGAGGTTTTATGGAATATATAATCATATGGTAATTGTGTACATTGAGAGGGTCACCTTGGGTGACCTTGATATTTTAGTATGCTGTCAAGGTCACCCTCCTGAGTGACCTTCAGAAAGTTTTAACCCGCGCTCGTTGTTTATTCAAAAGTTATTTTAACAGCGAATTAGTTATTAAAGCAGTTATTAAAGCAGCAAATCATTGCTTTCGGCTCGAAACGAGATCTACAATTGTTATTCTATGAACATTGTATAATAATTTCACAAAAAACGCGTAGACTCGTGGATGGTAGAGTTGAAAACAACGATTTACTGCTTTAAAAAACTTTTCTTTGTTCATGCATGTACTATTCTGACATGTATATTAGTCATTTATGCCTTTTAATACTCAAAATAACTGCTACATTTCTCAAATTTTTTTGTTAATAATTTTTTAATAAACGAGCGCAGGCTAAAACCTTTTGAAGGTCACTCAGGAGGGTGCCCTTGACAATTAACATACTAAAATATCAAGGTCATCCAAGGTGACTCCCCCGATGTACACAATTACCAATCATATATTTTCATATATAGCTATATAATATTATTCAAGATTATATTTCCATTTCTTATATGACCATATATAAATATATATCTACTAATATGAAAAAATAAAAGGTTTTTTTTCCCGGGTGTATAGATGCTCATATATGGCCATATGTAATTATATATTCTTATATATGGTCATATAATAATGTTTAAGATTATTTTTCTATTTCTTATAGATAGATATAATTATTAAAAAAAAGTATTTTTTACTTGAACAATTAAATGAGAGAACTAAATATTTTAAATTTCTGCATAGATACGGGTCATCCAATATCTTCCATTATTTCAAGCACATTTAAAGAAAAAATATCTACTAATAACTTTATCTGAAATGTTAGTTTTAGTTATTTATTTTGGTATTTTGTATTTTGGTTGGCGATTTAGTTCCTTCGTCTGAAACTGTGAGATTTTTATAAACTTTTACATAAGATATTAGATACACTTCCTTTTAAAACAATTTCTAATTCTTCGATGTCTTATCTCAAATATCTAATTAAAGAGCATCGTTTCTTTTACTGTGGTTTATTTGAACAAACTTTAAAACCTTTTGATTTACTTGTTTATTACCCTATAATTATGAAAAAAGTGCACGGAGAATTGAAAAACAGTAATAATCTCTGAATTTTCGCTCATTCTCAATTTTTAGTCTCAATACACAGATGCTTACTGAAAAAAAAGTAATGTCTGCTGAAAAACACATTAGTATCTAAAGACTAAGATTGTAAGCGATATTGTCTGAAAAAATAAATAATTACTGAGGAGTTTCATTATTCAATCGTGTGCGATTCTGTAACCATTACTGTTGGCTCTCAGTATTCGTTCTATCGCGCGACCTCAAAGATCGAGATTCAGATGATTCAGAATAGTTACTGTAGAATGCAGCGCTGGCGATGACAATTGACAGTAGCGCGACGTGTTCAGACGAGTTGGCTGAGAAAGGAAAAGCTTCGTTGTCGTGCGTATTCTTGTGCGTAAAGGTTACGATTGCCAAGTTTGGAATCTAAAACTAGTGTGTTTATTTTTCTTATTATTACAGATTACACTTGTACGCATGAGCTGCATCTTTGAAATCAAGTAGTACTTTTTTTAAGCTCTTAAAATACTCAAAACAATTTAAGAAATACTATTTATAAAATACTATACTATTTTGAAGTTTTTAATAAATTTTCTTAAAAAATTACTACAGGGTTTTAATTGAGAAATAATAAAAAATAGTAAATAGGTATTGTATTATTCCCGTGATAGAAATAACGAATCTTTAAGGAACAAATGTTAATTTTTTATTAAAAATAACTTTATTATATTAAGAAAATCTAAGTAAAAGAATTATAGATAAACATTAAAAAAATCTAAAGATTTCTACGTGCAATTCTAGAAAATAATATGTGGCATAACAGTCAAATCTGTCATACTGATAAAGAGTAGAAATATATAGATTGTTTTAATGATAGATACCACAAGCGTACGATTAGCTCAGCGTTAGCGTGTTAGGTTGCGACCCCGGACATCTTAGGTTCAAATCCCGTCGATGCGTTCTCAAAAATTGTAAAACCATGCGTAATTTTAATTAATAAAATAGAATATATGCGGAACCACGAATACAAATTAAACTATAAAAATATTTAAAAAAAAATAAGAACAATTAAAAAAATATAAAGAAAAAATTGTTTTTTTTTCCGCTAAAATATTGTACCGGAATCATTACTGATCTTTATCGTAATGGTTATGGAACGATACAATACTGATCTAATACTGGATTAGGAAATAAACCTTAACAGTCGATCTGTATTCGTTACTGTAGAATCCGTAATAGTTACTGTGAAATCCGTACTGGTTACTGGAAAAATGTTTACTGTAGCAGTACGTAATGGTTACTGAAAGAAAGACTAAAAGTTGAGAGCGAGCAAAAATACAGGAACTGTTACGGTTTTTCAGTTCTCCGTGTGGGTCTAGTTCGACATATCTGGGTTATGCGATATGAAAGATTTCTTAAACAACTATCAAAATGTACTACTAAAATTGTTACCTCTCGTATTATTTTACTTTTAACATTATGTATTAAGCAACAACCGAAGTTTTGTTATAGAATTTTAAGTCAAAAAGATTTACCTAGTGTTATAGAATATGGACACTTTATAGGCAAAATACACAATATAAAAGAAATAAAATTACTTTCTATAATATAGACTTCTAGAATTATTTTTTTCTAAACAAGCAAATATTTTTGCTTTAGTAAAAATTGATAATATTAAGTATAACTTAAGAAGTGTCATACAAATTAATGATACTGAAACTGATTGTCTTTTCTTTTTATATAATTATTTTTGACAAGAAATTTATTTGTCTTTTTTTGTTGCCAGTTACGACAATTACATTCTAAGATCATTTGCAAGCATATGGAAGTTGAAATTCATGAAGATATGTTCAATGTGTAAAGTAGAAAGATTTACCAAATAAATTCCCTTTTAACATACACATTATAAATGATGGAAAAAGTTAAATTGTATCTTTGCAGTGATCTGAAGATAAATATTTCCGTTTTTTTTTCTTTAAATAAAAGTACAAATTCAAAATCAGGATGAAACAGGAAATTAACGCGTTGTTTATAATATATGTATACGTTATATTATATATTATATTATTTGCATATAATATATAGATTTTACATTTTAAATAAAATACGTTTTTTTACATATATGCATCTCTTTCTCTTTATTGATCTGTTATCTATTATTTCTTGTACAAATGTATTTTGTACAAATGTATCTTGATTTTTTAGTATGTAACGCATTTATAAAATTTTAATAACTTTTTTGCTATGATTGTAAGAAATATTTTAATCCTTTTGCAAAGAAATTTTTTGTATAGATTATATAGTAGTTTTTTAAACAAATTTATGAATGTCTGGATGAAACAAACTCATAAAAGACACGGCATCACTTACAATCCAGATTACGTACTAGTAATTTATTATTATGTTTAGAGCAGAATATTGTTTAAGATAAAGATACGCGGAACTATTTGAATAAAACAATTGGACATTTGGAAAAAAAACATTAAAATGGTTTAACTGAAATAATAAAGTTCTTTATACTAATAATGGAGCTGTTTAAACTAAGAGGTTAAGTTGTTTAAACGTAACAATAAACTTCTTTAAATAAAAGAAAAAAATTATTTAAATAAAAAAATAAATTTTTTTTCTCGAAAAAAAAATACATTGTTTTAATAAAACAACAACATATCTGTATCAAATAAATCCTGTTCTTTTATTAAATAAATATTTTATTTGAAGTAAAGCTATTTTATTATTTAAAAAGTTAAACAATTGTATTTGTTGAATCAACAATTGGTTTATTTGGACTATTTCAAAAGATAAATTTCTTTAAATCTAATAAAATTTATTAAATCCAAAGAAATTGTTTTTTTTGTGTGCTAATGCTTCGATTTAATGTATTTTTCATTTTTTCTTTTGTAGAAAAATGTTATTTTGCCTTGAATACCAATGTTATGAGAAAGTTAATTGACTGTTATGTTTTAAATAATAGCTTTGGATACATCTTTAATACGTAAACTATTCAATTTATTACAGACAATTTATTACAGATCTTATTAATAGCTGTACAAAACAGATGCAGAGTTAATAGATAGTGCAGAAAGTACAATCGAGCACGAATTATGTAACTACACGATATAAAATTTATAGTTACTTATATTAATATAGATATTTAACCAAATTATATTATATTACTTAAATTGCCTGAAAATTGCCTAGAAAAATCATACTCTTTACAAAAATTAATAAAATATAATTTTATATGTTGAAATAACGATGAAAAATTAGATACTAATTGTGGAGTAAACTTTGCAATTGAAAAAAGATAATAATAACAAAATATATATTTATTTTTGAACTATGATTATTTAAAATTGTTAATAATAAAAAAAATTAACAAATTTAAATATTAAATGTGTACCTACAGTAAAGATACGTACAGATAAAGATACATATAAAAAGCAGTGAAATCCTAACACAACAATATGTGCAAATTTAAATTTTATTTACTACAATTTTAATGAGATCATTGAAAAAGTTGTGTGGTTTTTTTTTTAGAAGAAAGTATATGTACATAAAAAGTACATAAAAAATATTTAAATGTATATATGCAGCATTAAATAAAAACTTGACAGCTTAAACATAAATATCCGTATAATTTATTTAATTACCCAAGTACTACTTATTGTGAGACAAATTTAAGTCTCAAAAATAACATTGTTCAAGATGTTACATATATTTAATTAATAAATTTTTATTTTATTTTTCTGTGAATCTTTTGTGATTTCAGGCAAAGTTTAAGTCATACAAAACAAAATTAAAATAAAACATAAAAACTTGGCGTGCTCGGGTATTTAACAAAATAAAAAATATATATTATATACAACATTTATTATAAATAGACTCACAATCAGTAATACTTGGCTAATTAAATTAATTTTATATTTATTTCTGAGCTGTTAAGATTTTATTTAATGATGTATATGTTACGGACAAAGTCCGCATGGTGTGCAGTGCTCGTAACATATACATTATTAAATATTTTTTATGTACTTGACACATATACTTTTTTCTCTCTTTTAAAAAATATATAATTATATATGTATATAACAAATTTTTTTCCAGGCATCAATAAGTTGAAAAATAATGAAGTGCATATCAAAAATAATGGAAAGAAAATAGGACAATCACTCAATTATGTGGATCTAAGAATGTAGCTAAGAATTTTCTAATTTTGTATATTCGTTGAAGATCAAACACATAGATATACACATACGCGCGCGCATTAAAATATGCAGTGTTCAGCGGATAATGCAGTGTACAGGGTGGCAAGTGATATATTTGAGGCAGAAAAAATTAAATAAAAAAAATTGTACCTAGCACAGTTCTGGTAAATGTCATGATTCATTACAATACTGAAAAGGCGCGATCGATATAGCGGCGCGCACGGTAAAACATATATTATCCGCGAGAGATACTCGAGCGGATGACAAAACGTGTGCGATGTGGCGTCGCAACGCGATAATCCTACGTTCGATAAACTCGAGACGCGATAAATTGACATGTAGGAATAAGCATGTTGGAGTAGCACTACGACATCAAGGGGTTGCATCAAGGGAGTGGACGTCGAGAGCAGGATGTCGAAAAAGGACGGAACGATCTGCGGGAATGGAAAAATGAGAGAGAAGCGTGATGCAAACTCGCTGCCGGAAGTGTCAGGAGGGGTTTCGAACGCAAAGAGGGAGGTTTGTCTGATGGTGCGAACGGTGGAACGCGAAATGCGAGGTGAGCGCGTGAGCGAGGGATGGTGGGAGGTTATAACCGACGGATAGTGGGGGAGAACTCGATGAGGTAGCGGAAAGGAAGGGGTTTGATACGGACTTTGGACAGCTAGCCATGGCTCAGTTCGCTTCCGTTCTGTGTTGTGCGAGGTTCTCGTGCGTTTTCAATTGCAGTCGTCGTTCCGCACACTGATCCGTTCGAGAGAGAGAAGCTCGCTCCCTACTGTCGTAACCCCTTGTCTCGCCTGAGGAAGTTTGCTACGAAATCGTTCACGCACGGTGTATATCGCTGCAGGAAGTGCTTATAAGTGCGTGTATGAGGTGCCTGGTATTCCGTCAAGTGCTTTGTGCTTTCGGGATAAACTTCGCGCGTGATCACGGATAGAAGAACATGTTGACAAGAAACTACTGCTGCTTCCTTGCGTCGCTGTTGCTCCTTTTTGGATGTATCCAAGGTAAAAATAATCATGTCCTCTGTGTGATCGACTCTTACTTTGCAGCAAAAATTTGTTTATATCCTGTCGCTTTTATCCCTATTAATTGTTATCTATGGATAATCGGCTTGCGCGCGGAATCTTAACTCCATACGCTTATTTAAAGACAGATAATCCTTTTGCCACCCGATGTAGTTTAAATTATTTATCGATATTACATATGAATTGACATTACGTGTATTTTATGTAATTGACATTACATAAAAAATTTTCAAATGTCAGAATTATGCATTGCAAAGATCAACGATGTTAATTACTAATGTTTAATGCATTTTACTACATATATCGATGCTTATTCTATTTAAACGTACCGACTATATACCACCGTACAAGTGCTACAACTACGAAACTCTATTTTTTCAGAATAATTTCTGTTACACTATAACTTTTTTGTCTACAATAGGGTTTTTATTTATTGACACGTGGAAATAATAACTTAAATAAATAGAATAAAAATTACACGCATTAACACACGCATTAATAAGTTTTTGAACGGTATCACTGATAAAATAATATCAATAAAGTAAATGATTAGGATTGAAACCAAAATCATAGTTACAGCACCTATTACTGGTATTGCTTAAACGAGTAATGAAAATGCTGTTTTTTATACGGTAATATAAAATAGCAATGTGGAGATACAAAGAAAATCTCAAGCGAAAGAATAAATTGGTAAAAATTAAGATTTGGAAATATATCTTATATGTAAGGTTCAAATTTTTATCTAGCTATATAAGGATTGGTATGTTTTACGAATGTATGCATACCGCTTTATCCATTTTTGTGCAGTTTCAAGGTATTCACGAATTCATGGGATGTGCGGTATGCGGACGCAGCCTTCTGGAATATTTAAAGTACTATCAAACGTTTTCGGGCACTTGTATAAAAACTTGATTTTCGTGGATCAACGTAGCTTAAACATGCTGCAGAATATGTAGATTGTTGAAATCCACGTTTACAATATCGTTTTACAAAATAGTGCAAAGAATTGTTGTTTACCAAACACATATATTATAGGATATAATTATGCAAAATACTAAATACTTAATACTGATACTAAAATGTTTTGGAGGAAATATAAGTATTTAGAAAAAAAGTATTAGAAATAAAATTTGCTGTCGTGTCAGAATAAAAATAAAATTCATGTTTTCTGACATATGTTAAAAATTATTATTTGTTTATTGATTTTATTATACATATTACAATACATTATACATATTTAATAACATTTTGGAATAGAATATCTACTAAATACATTAAAGAAATTAGCAGCATTATTGGTTTCCTTTTGCGCAATTAGATTTTATATAATTATACATTTATTTACAATATTGCTTCCTCATAGAGGAAGCTTTGTTTTCGTAAATTTCGTATATGAACCTTTGATCATATAAAGTTGGATCTAATCAACCAAATTTAAAAGAATTATATATGAAATAGGGGTAGAAGAAACCAAAGAAAAGATTGTTTTTTGAGTTTTTGATGCTAATATGTTCAGAGTGTTCTAAAACGTCAAAAAATTGCATTTAAAAAATGTCCGTATGTGTGTATGTATGTGCGGATTTAATTGTGTGGTTGCTCTAACTTCCGCAAATATTGAGATATCGGGCTGTTTTTTTTATTTATATATTTGTTTTGTTATATATTACTTTTGTTTTTCATTTCAATGTAGCATTCATTTTATACATATTTTAGTAACTGTAGCGAGATAAATTTGTTGAGGTATGACACGAAACATATGACAAATATTTTAAACATTCAAGTTTAAAGAAACGTAAAAATGTTATTAAATTTCCAATTTTAAAATTCATTATTCTCGAAAATATGGCTATGTATGAAAAAACTTTCTTTTATATTTTTTAATGTTTCGGAGACTCTGACATACATTTTTTAAGTATATTCTAATACTTATTTAAAAATTATAACATATTTCGCAGTAGTGTTTACTTTTGCACAATGTAATTTTATTGTTAATAATTTTATATTTACATAAAAATAACAAGAGAAATCTATCGGTGACTCCGTTCCTTGTGTAGATAGGTGCATCAATACATTTGCGATGTACAATAACAGCTTTTTTCTTGAAATATTTATTTTCTTCAAATAACCGTGTTTTTTATATCACACAATCGATTCTTCTCATTTTTATTCTATATATAAAAATGAAATATGATTATTAGACAGTGAATACTTTATGACATATTTTAAATTTTATGTTGAAAACATTAAGATAAAATACGAAATATTTTCTTAAAAATATTAATTGTTTTTAACATAGAATATATTCAATTTTTATATTTTTATTTATTTTTTGTTACATAAATCAGTCATTCTGCGCATGTAAGAAAGATATTAAATTGAAATACTTAAAATCTAAAATTCGATTTATATATACGGACATGTTCAGTATAAGAGGAAGGACATCATATAGTGGAAACGATTATTTTATGAGTGGAGGCGTTGAGGACATTTCAAGGTCAACTTCATTTTTTTTAATGGAATGCTATATTTATTTTATAGTATGACAATCCTTTTTAAGACAAGTTTAATGATTATTACATGAGGATATTCAAGATCAATCAAGGTAAATAATACATAATAAAATAATATATTAATTTATTAGAATATTGGAAATATTTAAATATTGGATATGTATCGACTTATTTTTGATATTATAATATTTTGTAACATTGTAATAGTAATCAAGGAATTATAAGTGCATGCGCGATCTGAGATAAGTATAATTAATGAGAGAAAAAAAGGATAATAAATAAAATAATCAAAGTTGTACTTACAATTCCTGTTGTGTTGCTTTCTTTACAGATGTAATAATAATACACCTGTATAAGAGTGTGTTTAGATTTTTTTTAAATATAAGTAACCATAAATTTTTTCTCCATAAATCAGTTTTTTTATATAAAACATTAAGTTATTAAAGTTATTAAGTTTACCAAAAGTACATTCGTAATTCGCCAACAATATAATAAACATTAAACATTTATTTCATCAACTACAATTGGCAAGTAATCATCGTGACGATTCGACCATTGGGTTTGGTCCGATTAATCGTCAAGACGATGAACGTTTAATGTTTATTAAGTTTAAGTTATTAAATTATTAAAATATTAAGGGGGGAGCCTCATGTGTGTGTGTAATCAGTCAAAAAAGTCTTTATTGCATAAATCATTAGTATAATATCTCTAGAATATGTTCCCAAAGTTCCAGGGCGAAATTCGAACTTGAAATAGGCGATTTTATACCTGAGCGTTACACAAGTAAAGCGCGCGCTCCGAGAACTTGAAACTTTAAACGCGTTTTTCTCAAAATCATGTTTTTCAAATTGGCGCGCAAGATTACTCATAAACTATTCGACCAATCGACTTGTCCTTTGGGATGCAAATAGATAACTAAATACCACTATAAACCTACTTGTTTAGTCATTTTATTAAATAACTTTTATTGCATAATTAAAGCCAAAATTTTTTTTGCAAAAATCGAATTTTTTCTTAAGTCCTGTTATTTTTTCAATTTTGCATTTTTTACTGAACAAATAGGTTTACCGACAATGGTAACTTATAATAAAAGTAAAAAATTCCGTATTTTTGATTCAGTGATTAATTACAGGCGCAATGCTGCACGCCAATTGTGTCTGGCGCCGCGGCCTTTGAGAATAGGCTTTGTTGCTACTTATAAATAAAAAATTTTGCAATAAAAATATATTTTTGTACATCTACAAATGTTGATAAAACCATTACCCAAGTTTCAATAAATTTCATTTTAATTTCTCTTTAAAAAAAATTCCAGAAAATTGCTTTGTTTTTAGCGTTTTACATGAGGCTCCCCCCTTAAATTATTTAAAAAAAGAAACAGTAATTTTGAAGACATTTTATATTTTATTGTGATATTTTGGCATAAAATATACTATATCTTATATGAAGTATTTATTTTATCGTTAACACATTTGTTAAAATATTAATAAAATAACGGTAATTATAAATAAGTTTTAATTGATTGCCTGATTTTTATTAGGTATAGCAATAATAAACATTTTTAAACGCTATTGTATATTTTTGAGGGGGCTCCGTTTGCCTACATTCCCGATTGCCAACAGCTTCGTTTGCCCACAACATTTTGCCTACAGCTTCGTTTGCCGACATTCCCGATTGCCTACAGAGCGATTGCCTACATGCATTATTGCGCACATGTAATAGTTAAAAATACGAACGTACATTTGCGCACATGAGCAAACACATTGCACACATGACTTTATTGCACACGAGCAGATTGCACACATGACATTATTACGCACACACACATTGCACACATGACTTTATTGCGCACATACACATTGCACACATGGCTATATTGCACACATAAAATAAAAAATCATATTAACACTTTGCACACATGACGTTATTGCGCACATACACATTGCACACATAATATTATTGCGCACATAAAATAAGAAAATCATATCAGCACATTGCACACATAACGTATTGCGCACATACACTTTGCACACATAACATTATTGCGCACATACACTTTGCACACATAATATTATTGCGCACATAAAATAAGAAAATCATATTAGCACATTGCACACATAAAGTATTGCACACATAGTATTGTGTATGTGTGTATGTGTGCAATCCCTGGTAACCATCTCCGATAGAAAACGATTAAAAACGGCTATATCTGTATCGTTTTTAATCGTATCTTATCGGTTCTATCGTTGCATATTTAGAAGACAGATAAAACATTAATCGAATCGAATCGGTTTCTATCGTTTTAGGTTTGAATAAGAAAATAACTATACAAATTTTATAGTTATGAATCGTTTTCTATATGTACAATTATTTCCCGTCTGAATCAATCGTATATACACGATATAATATGTATCGTTATTTATGGTAATAATTTTACCGTATGCATTAATACGGATATATAAGAATAAAATGATAGACATTTTATCGATATTTATATGACTTAACCGAACCGATACATCTATCGTTTCTTATCAGGATTTTCTGACATACAACTTATCATCTTCTTTACGGCAGCAAATTGGTTCGTTTTCTATCGTATATCAATGATATAAATTGAATCGTTTGAAAACCTTCTACTTTGTATATGTTATTATAAGGTTAAAACGATAGACATCTCGTTGATATTTATACAACTTAACCGAATCGATACATCTATCGTTTCTTATCAGGATTTTCTGACATACAACTTATCATCTTCTTTACGGCATCAAATTGGATCGTTTTCTATCGTATATCAATGATATAAATTGAATCGTTTGAAAATCTTCTACTTTGTATATGTTTTTATAAGGTTAAAACGATAGACATCTCGTTGATATTTATACAACTTAACCGAACCGATACATCTATCGTTTCTTATCAGGATTTTCTGACATACAACTTATCATCTTCTTTACGGCAGCAAATTGGTTCGTTTTCTATCGTATATCAATGATATAAATTGAATCGTTTGAAAACCTTCTACTTTGTATATGTTTTTATAAGGTTAAAACGATAGACATTTCGTCGATATTTATAGTTAACTTAACCGAACCGATACATCTATCGTTTCTTATCAGGATTTTCCGACATACAACTTATCCTCTTCTTTACAGCAGCAAATCGGTTCGTTTTCTATCGTATATCAATGATATAAATTGAATCCGCATCAACCAAATCGGCGATTAGTTCGCGACAATGCCGCTAAACCGCGCATGATGAAAAACGCTTCTCGTATTTAAAATACATTCAGTTATAATATATAAGCAGACCCCCTGCGAAGCAAAAAGCAGAGAAATCCAGTATCATAACTGGAAGGATCTCTTCATATAAGGACCTCCTGGCGGTAGCCGCCCCGGACACCGAAAACCGAGCCCAGCGGCCTCCGACTCCTGGCGCTAGTTGCCCCGTTCCCGGCATTCTTCAAAACGATAAAAACCGATTGAAAGAAATGAATCGATATGAATCTGTTTCCTTAATTCACGATTCGTAACGATTGAAATGGATTGACTAAAACCGATTCAAACAATTCATTAACCATATTAAAAACGATAGAAACTGATGTGCAGCTGATAAGACATTTACGATAGGATCCTAAGTATTTTGTAACGTGAGTTTCTGATAGAGTACCGTAAATAAACGATTCACTAACCGTATTAAAAACGATAAAAACTGATGTATAGCTGATAAGACATTTACAATAGGATCCTAAGTATTTTGTAACGTGAGTTTTTGATAGAGTACCGTAAATAAACGATTCACTAACCGTATTAAAAACAATAAGAAATTTTTTATCGTTTTCTATCGTTGGCGGTTATCAGGGATACGTTATGTGTGCAATGTTCTAATATATTATTTGGTAAGACTTCCGGGAATAGCCCCTATCTCCGAATTTGATGAAACTTGCAGGAGTTGTTGACTATTAGAGGACATGTTCATACCATAAAGGATTTTGTACGGAAACAAATAGGAACGGAGAAATTGGCGTCAAAAATTCAAAATTTTTATTCTAATTGATAGACAATTTTCCAGATTTTGATATTTTCTATATAGGTTAGTGACGCGCTTTAAACAGTTAAATATTTTTAAAGCGCGTCATCTAACCTATGTAGATTAGTGACGCACTTTAAACAGTTAAACACTTTTAAAGCGCGTTATCTAACCTATGTAGATTAGTGACGCACTTTAAACAGTTAAATACTGTTAAAACGCGTCATCTAACCTATGTAGATTAGTGACGCACTTTAAACAGTTAAACACTTTTAAAGCGCGTCATCTAACCTATGTAGATTAGTGACGCACTTTAAACAGTTAAATACTGTTAAAGCGCGTTATCTAACCTACATTTAGTGTTTTTTTCTCATTTTCTTAACGATATCTTAAAAAATACAAGCGACCCCCAAATTTTATCAACAGTTTTGGATTTGAAGGGCAAAAATACATAGAATTTACCTCTTTTCAATTAATTTCTCATTGGGGTCCTAATTGTAGACATTTACCAAATTTTCAATTTTTGACGCCAATTTCTCTGTTCCTATTTGTTTCCGTACAAAATCCTTTATGGTATGAACATGTCCTCTAATAATCAACAACTCCTGCAAGTTTCATCAAATTCGGAGGTAGGGGCTATTCGGAAGTTGAGCCATTTATGTGTGCAATGTGTGTGTGCAATACTTTATGTGTGTAATGTGCTAATATGATTTTTTTATTTTATGTGCGCAATAATATTATGTGTGCAATGTGTATGTGCGCAATAATGTCATGTGTGCAAAGTGTATGTACGCAATAATGTTATGTGTGCAAAGTGTATGTGCACGGAGAAAAATGCTACGGTTGTTACAACAAAATTCTCTATGATTGAAAAAGAAATGTATGTGAATTCAAGTTAAATTGATATTACATTGAATGCAGCTGTTAAGATATGCTCATTTATACAGTTTTCATAACCATAGTTCTTACGATACGTGACATTCGGTTACAATACCCTTGTATATGGTTGCCTCAACCAAAGGATTATTGCTATCTCTCTTAAGTGATCTGCAACACAAATATTATGGTTGAGAGATCCATAAAATATAGCTGCACGGTACAACACTGAATCACTGATTGAGAGTTTAGTTCCATTGCGCGCGCAAAAGAATTTCTGCATAGAATAAAGTGGATTTGATAAGGATGTTTTAACTTTATAAATATACTTTTTTCATAAATATATTTACAAATACAAAATTTCGTAATGAGTCGACACTGGTTTCTGACATTCACCCGACATTAAGAAATATTATATTATATATCCAATTCAAAATTTTATTACTCTTTTTAAACTGAATTTGTTTCTTAAGATGATTTTTGAAAAATTATATATTTGCGCTGATTATGACATATGTAGACTATATGTAACACTTACATTAAATTAAGAAGTAGTCTACCACGCAAGACAGTTGGCTCACGATCCAGAGGTCCCGAGTTCGAATCCTACCAAGGTAAGTGTTTTTTTCAAATACGAAAAAATATTTATAATCATAGGCTGCATCTTAAGAAACAATTTAGTTAAAAAATAGTAATAAAATTTCAAAATAAATATTTTTTTTGTCGGTTGAATATTTGTTTTTGTACCATCCATATATTATGGTTGTAACATCCATATATTATGGTTGCAACATCCATATAGTAGCTACCCTCACTAAGGTTAGGGCAACCATATAGGTCTTCCAGAGTACTATGGTTTCCATAACCCTTTTGTATGGATGGGCGAAAATTAACATTATCATTCTGTTGTAGCAACCGTAACTTTTTCTCCGTGTGCGCAATACGTTATGTGTGCAATGTGCTAATATGATTTTCTTATTTTATGTGCGCAATAATATTATGTGTGCAATGTGTATGTGCGCAATAATGTCATGTGTGCAAAGTGTATGTTCGCAATAATGTTATGTGCGCAAAGTGTATGTGTGCAATACGTTATGTGTGCAATGTGCTAATATGATTTTCTTATTTTATGTGCGCAATAATATTATGTGTGCAATGTGTATGTGCGCAATAACGTCATGTGTGCAAAGTGTTAATATGATTTTTTATTTTATGTGTGCAATATAGCCATGTGTGCAATGTGTATGTGCGCAATAAAGTCATGTGTGCAATGTGTGTGTGCGTAATAATGTCATGTGTGCAATCTGCTCGTGTGCAATAAAGTCATGTGTGCAATGTGTTTGCCCATGTGCGCAAACGTACGTTCGTATTTTTAACTATTACATGTGCGCAATAATGCTTGTAGGCAATAGCTCTGTAGGCAATCGCTCTGTAGGGAATGTCGGCAAATGAAGCTGTGGGCAAAATGTTGTGGGCAAACGAAGCTGTTGGCAATCGAGATTGTAGGCAAACGGGACCCCCCATATTTTTTTCAATTTGTGGATTTTTATATCATTATTTTCTATATAAAAATATTGATATATGATTTGAACAGATTGCATTACATATTTCATATTTTATTTTATACTACAATATGTTAGCTAAAATATAAAATGTTTCATGAACTATTAATTTTTCGTTTACTTTAATACTTTTATACGCAGTATGATATATATTTTTTGATGTGCAGAGGAATATTGATTTATGCAAAAAGAAGTGTATGGTTTTATATTTTAAAAAATGCAGTTACGGTACATGCGTTATTGCACTTGCAAAAAAATATTGATGTATGAAAAGTTGGACGTCATTACACTCTTCAACATTTTTCTCCATTACCTTTTTCAATTAACTATGAGTGATATTTTGTTTGATTTGCATGTATTCTTTTTTATGTATACATAGGTATCTCTCATAAAATGTCTCACGATTTTAATTTTAATGATAGTTTCTCTACTGATGTGTTTTGAATCGATTCTTCTTAGCGAAAATCTTAATTGTGAGACATGACATCAATAGAATTCTAAGTTAAAAAAAAGAGTTTTTTCTAAGCTAATTTTTAAAAACATAAATATACTGGGTAATTATAAAATCTTTGTGTAGCTTTAAACTTTTATAATTTTTGTTTTAAATATAATACAATAAGTGAATCAATTTTATATATATTTTTGTTATTTCTTGACATTTATGTATACAAATCAAGACATGGTTCTAAAGTTTTACAAATATATATTTTGCAGTTAGTTTACAATAATATCTTAAATTACATTAGTTATCCTAATCCGAAAATTGCTTAAACAGCAAGGTTTTGTTGAATAAATAATAATCGTAACATGTTTCCATTATAGAAAGAAATCTAATAAGTTCAAATGTACATGATAGTCAATAGATCAGTTTACTTCCTCCAATCCATCTGTCAGGAAATAAATCACTTTTAAGACACATACCTCACTAAATTGCTTTCTTATGTGTGTATATATATATATATATACCGGTTTCCAAAAAGATCGGTAATGAAAAATCAACCACGACATTTTCATCCCCGGAAAATTCTACCCCTATTTCATATACTTTTGGTAAAAATTCGGTCTACTAACGAATGAGTAGTTCGCGTACATACAGACAGAAGACGTGACTTATATATATAGATATATATACTTACTATTGAGACCGGCGTTATTCTTTTACTACTTAATACTCGACGAATAATGCCGACACCTGGCGCGGCCTGGGTCAAGGGCTGCCAGGGCTCTAAAATTTTCCAATACTTTCTAATAATTGGCCGCCAGTTAGTTTTGCGAGAACTAACAAACTCACGTTTTATCGATCCACGATTGATATGAGACACTCAAGGGGAGTTCCGTCGGGACCCAAGGAATTTTGCTGAAGCCAAAAGAAAGTCAGAGAGATAACAAGCGATATACCTATGAGTGTATTGAGGTTAACTTACATGTTCGTCGTCCGCCACAAACGACCCACACAGTCGTTGACAAATTATGCTCGCCGCTTCGCTTGACAAATTACAATACTATCACGATTACAATCTTTTTCGTCGAAGTCGCTCGAAGACCGGCAGACAGCTGACGCAAAGACGCAGGACTGATCTCGCCGAAGACCGACGGGAGAGTCCTCGAGATCTCTCCGTCGCGAGATCTTCCGCTACCACGCGCCCACCTCCTTCGATCCTCGCAATCGTTGCGGGTCGATATCGCATATCGCTACCCTATTGGCTCGCCGTCTCGACGGCTCACAGGGCTCGGCGCTCGAATCGCAGGGCAGCGCGGGCAGCCGAAAATTCTGTCGGATAGATTATTATATCGAGCGTCGATGTCGAGGGAAGGATCTTAAACATTGAATGTCAATGTCGAAGAAGAGGGTTTTCATTTTCCTGTCACACTATATACTATTATATAAAGGGAAAAAGTTTGTACTGTTGTTTGGGGTAATCTTAGAAACTATTGTACCGATTTTGAAAGTATTGTATATGAAGTAGGGGTAGAATTTCCCGGGGAGTGCTATAGGGTGTATAGTTTTTTGTTACCGATCTTCTGGAAACCGGTTTTTCTAATTTCTTCAATTTTTCGGGAAATAATTGACGGAATCTCAAAGAATTATATATGAAACAGGGATAGAATTTTCTGGGGAGTGATATGAAGTGTATAATTTTTTGTTACCGATTTTTTTTGGAACCGGTATTCCAAATTTTTT
>JASTWK010001584.1:0-30027 GCA_030770225.1 Temnothorax unifasciatus | reverse complement strand
TGACTGATTTCAAATATATTACATATGATTCTTTCCTTAAGTTTTTGTGTAGTTAATTGCGTCACGCCTTCTCTCCGAATTTCCCGAAAGAAAACTACGCCCTGAGGTATCGTCGGAGATATCGCGTTATATAGGATATTGTACGGTTAGTCGCACCTGGCGCCCAATTATTTTTTGTTTAATTTAACTTCGCGTTCTGTCAATCCACGATTGCCCTCCCTCGAATTGCGAGACCGGGAGAAAAAGCGTCGCAGAACAAAGGAAAGTCTTTTAAAGCAGTGAATGGAAATTTTAAAGCAGTGGAAAGCCCACGCATGTACTTTAAAGGCACATTATGTGTCTAGTTTAACAATAGTGGAGCCCCCCGTAGGGGGGCGGAACCTACTGCCTCCACACATACACTTTCCACGCGAAACGAGGTGCCACATGGGTTTATAACTTTCCACGCGTATGTGTATGCGTGGAAGCAGTAGGTTCCGCTCGCCTGCGGGGGGCTCCACTATTGTTAAACTAGACACATAATGTGCCTTTAAAGTACATGCGTGGGCTTTCCACTGCTTTAAAATTTTCATTCACTGCTTTAAAATACTTTCCTTTGTTCATACATGTGCTATTTCCACATACATATTAGTCATTTTTACTCAAAATAACTGTTCTATTTTCTAAACTTTTTTTGTTAATAACTTTTTAATAAAAAACGAGCGACGACTAAAACTTTCTGAAGGTCACTCAGGAGGGTGACCTTGACAACATATGTCAAGGTCAAGGTCATCGGGGCTGGGTTCGTTATTGTAAAGTTTTACCAAAATTAATAGTTTACGAGATATTTCATGTTCTATTCGGGTACATTTTGACATAAAGTATAAAATAACTCGTAAATTATTAATTTTTGTGTAACTACCTTGACACTTTCAGATACAGAATAATAAGATAAATCAATTGGTGTAAAGAAAACACATTGTTGCTTTGCAAAAAAATTATGTATTTTCCAATATGCAACTATATGTCTTTTTGACGTAGAACTACTTCTTTTGTCGACAGTAAGGGGGGGGGGGTAAATTCAGGCACAGATGCAACGTTTTCTTGCAACGTTTTCCGCAAACTACTTATTTGTTAATAGACCGAATTTTAAAGAATTATATATGAAACAGGGGTAGAATTTTTCGGGAATGGCGGTGATGGGGTTAATTTTTCGATACCGATTTTTTTTAAACCGGTTGCGCATTGTTAGTTTTTAATGCCAATTTTAGTAAAATTTTTGTCGGCCTAACTGGCAACCAATTTTAATATATTACAACGACGTTTCGACTCGTGCTTTGAGTCCTTATCAAGTTACGTTATAAGCAATGATAAATTGCGCGTCAAGTTTCAAATTTAACTGTCATCGTTACACTATGTGGTCCGAAACATAACGAACCTCAGAAACATGATCGTGTCATGCAGAGCCCGGAGAGCGACTGGCTGTTTCTGAGGTTCGTTATGTTTCGGACCACATAGTGTAACGATGACAGTTAAATTTGAAACTTGACGCGCAATTTATCATTGCTTATAACGTAACTTGATAAGGACTCAAAGCACGAGTCGAAACGTCGTTGTAATACATTAAAATTGGTTGCCAGTTAGGCCGACAAAAATCTCATGGTTTATTAATTTATCACTGGCGAAGAATTACTTTATTTAGTAAAATTGCTAATAATGAAGGGGAATTATTGATTTTTATCTAAAAAAGATAGAAATCGGTAACCTCTTTTGGAGACTTTATAGACTTTAGAGAGAAAATGAGACTATATAAGCTATCGAATGACAACTTAATTTTTCGATACGGGTTAATACAGGTTAATTTTTTGATACCGATTTTTTTTAACCAGTTGTGTAGTTTTTTGTTATATTTTTGAAAATAATAATCGTAGAGTAATAAATAAGTTGTCATTAGTGTTAAGTATAAATTTTTTGCAGAAATCGGTAACCCCTTCCCCGATTCTCGCCAAAGTAAATCGGTTATCTTTTCAACGATCTTCGCCAAATTTAATATCAACCTTCCTTTAATGATGATATATAAGAATACATGTATAACTTATACTTTATTTAAGCATAAATCGGTATCCTCTTTACCCTATTTTTGAAACCAGTACTAAAATTTAAAAAAAAAACAAAGCTAAATTTTAAAAAATAAACGGGCACAGTAACAACTGTGCCGCAAACAACGTAGAACTACGTCAACTGTCACTATTTCATGTTAAGTATTCAGCGAAGGAAAGTAGACGTAGGGCTACGTCAACTGTCTTTCGCTAAATAATAGTGACAGTTGACGTAGCCCTACGTCTACTTTCCTTCGCTGAATATTTTAACATGAAATAGTGATAGTTGACGTAGTTCTACGTTTTTTGCGGCACAGTTGTTACTGTGCCCGTTTTTTTAAATGGTTTTATCATTATTTGTTTTCCTTAATATACTACAACTTTTGTCTAAAACGTTTTTCCATATATTCCATATTTTTTGAGATATTTGCTTATGGTATTTAAAATGGAACATTGTGTACATATAGCAAATACCTTCTACTTCATTATTGTTGCCGAATAGCAGGAAAATTAATTTTTTTACCTTTTCACGCTGGTGCTTTCAAAATTACACCTATTATCTTTCTCGCGATTCTTTTTGCGCGTTTTACCGCTTTCGTTCCAGACGAGTGTTAACAAATAAAATTCACATAAAATGTGTAAGGGTGAAATGCTTTTGAAACTTTGCTGTAACAATCGGTACTGTATGGGCATTGATGTAGTTGATCAAAGTAAATAAGTCATATCAAGCATACACATAATCATCATTCAAAGATAACTAGGGTGATGCAGCTATATTGCTTGCAACTATATATCTTTGGTTGTATGCATCATATCTTTTTTCTCTGTGTAGATATATGATAAAGTAAAAGAAAAAGTTCCTCTGATTTTTTTAAATTAAATATCTTAAATAAATTTTTTTGTTGTTAACTAGTTGGCCTTGTATGTTTTACATACAATGGCATCATTAATCCTAGTTTCAACATCTTTATAAGATATTTATTTTTTATATAAATATCCTGTATTCTATACACAGAATTTTATACAAATCAAATCTTTGTAAGATATTTGTATTCTTTAATTATTATTTTAATTTTTAAATGCTCCCTGCTTTATATATTAATAAGAGATTATTATGTCATTATAATTGTTTCATAAATATACAGGAATTAATTGGTGACGTAGCGAAGAAACTACATACTGGTCGAAGTCGCAATGATCAGACTGTAACCGATACCAAATTATGGCTTAGAAAATCCATCGACAAACTTTTATTAAGAATCACGAAGTTCGTTGAGGTAAGTAAAATAATAACCTAACACAATAATTCACAAAATTGCGTTACCTAACTCAACCCAAGTGATATGTATTAAAAAAAAAAAGTGAAATCTTTAAGTTGCGCCAATTGCAAAGAGAATATATATATATATATATATATATATATTGCTTTGAAAAATAATTGTTGCGCAACTACTTTAAAAAAAATCAAACTCAAATGGTATGTATCTTTGTATTCAAGGGTCTTCTCATTCCAACCCAAGCTTTAATTCTTCTTAACAAAATTATAATATTACAAAATCATTTTAATCACAAAGAATTAAAGATTTTTATTATTTATGTAAAAAATGACTTACGTTAAAAATTTAACATTTCTATAATTTGAAACATTATAGTATAATTGCTAAAATTGTTTTTTTTTAAATAAAATTTTTTAATATTTACATTTTGCTTATAAAAATAAATTACATAATTGTTTTAAAAATAAAAATTGGAATAATTTTTTAAATATAATTCAGCTTTGCAATTATTTTAAAATAATCTACTAATTTACAAAAATACGCTAAATACTAATGTGCTAATTTTAAAAAACTAGGTCCTTGTAATTCAAGCGGAACAAGATATAGACGTACTTATGCCTGGATATACACACATGCAACGGGCACAGCCAATTAGATGGAGTCAATGGTTATTAAGGTAGAAGAATTCATTAATTACTTTTACAATGAGTCCCTAATAAAAAAAATCCGGTACATATATATCGAATAGAGGACCCACTTCCGTTGATTTTAACCTTGACATATGTTGTCAAAGACATGACCCTGAGTAACTTTAACTTAATCGTCGTTTATTGCTTATTTAAAAGTTATGAATAAAAAAGTTTGAGAAATATAATAGTTTCGATACACATTTAGGCGGGAGAGGGGCTGCCTCTCCTGTAGGCAGGGTGGGTAGGGGTGGACCTCGCTTTGCATGAAAAGTTGAAAACTCAAACTGTACATGAGTAGACCTTGTTTCGCCCTGTAAGCAGGGGTGAGGAAGAATGGAGTGCACCTTGTTTTGCATAGATGGTTGTCTGGACAGCCTTGTATTTTACACGCAAAGCGAGATTCATTCCACTCCACCCCTGCTTATAAGGCAAAACGAGATCTATCACGGTTGAGGTTTTTAATTTTTCACGTAAACCAGCGTCTATCCCCCACCAATCCCTGCCTGCGGGAGAGGGGCAGTAGTCCCTCCTCCGCCCACATGTGTACTGTCTATACACATATATCAGCAAATTACTTCCCTTAGCACTGACACAAACTTGTAAACTTTTCAAACTTTTTTGTTCATAACTTTTAAATAAGCAACGCGCGACGGCTAAGATTTTCTGAAAGTCATTCAAGAGGGTGACTTTTATAATATATGTCAAGGTCAAGGTCATCGGAGGTGGGTCTTCTATTCGGTATATTTACCGTAAATCCATTTTGACTGAGTGGGCATTTTTGAAGTCGAATATATTGCGCGTACTGTTGCGTGTCCACTTTTCCGCGTGTTTGATTGATGGTCGATACTGGCAATCGAGACTGCAGTGAGTTTTGCGCAATTTTGCGGCAGTGTGTCGAACGAGGTTGATTAGAGGAAAGTTTAAAGGAATTTTTAACTTTTTTTTTCATAATTATAATTTTGCTACTTACTAATAAAAAAATAAGATTAAAATATAGAAATAAAAGTGGAATGTGGTAAGTTTATAAATTATTAATTTATTCTTGATTTACGTTTCTAATTTTTAGACGGCATCATATTACGCGAAGTTAATAGAGGAAAATTTAACAATATTTTTTAAAGGTAAAAAATATAATAAGTATAATTCTTTATTTTTTTTAATAACACACAACAAAATCAAACTTTTTCAATAATTCACAGCCACAAAAAAAAATTATTTTTTGGCCTGGGGGTCAGACCATGCTTATTATATGTTTTTGGGATCGCTGAAACCGAATTTGAAGTCCATTTTACCCCATCACGTCAGGTTTTTGACATAACCTTAAATCACAGTTGTGTGATTGCGAATGATCTGAATCACAGTTATGTGATTGCGAGACGACTTTGCCATTTTTTCTTGTAGTATTTAACTCTACAATCTACATTGGCCAAGTCACCAACCAATGTAGAGCTGCGGTCGCATGATGACGACGCCTGAGGGCCCGCATTCTCACCTTGACCAGCCGCCGATTCTGGGTATCCGAATCCCTGTCTCGTTAAACGTTTTCCACCTGTGCCTGCCATGACGACATCAATGTAGGTTGGTGACTTGGCCAATGTAGAGTTGAATACTACAAGAAAAAAGGGCAAAGTCGTCTCGCAATCACATAACTGTGATTCAGATCATTTAACTGTGATTCAAGGTTATGTCAAAAACCTGACGTGATGGGGTAAAATGGACTTCGGATTCGGTTTCAGCGACCCCAAAAACATATAATAAACATGGTCTGACCACCAGGCCAAAAAATAATTTTTTTTTGTGGCTGTGTTATTAATTTCCATTAGTGGATTATGATAAGTAGATGCCTTTTTAGCATACCAGTATTCCAATTATTTATTTCCATTACATTAAAATTTCTTTTTTCTTCAAATTTAAAAATTGGTCACGAAGATAAAAATTCACATTAAGTTAGCCATCTCCGATGACCTTGATCTTGACATTGTGACGTGACATAGTCACGTCTCCTGTCCAGACGGTAGCTCGGCCGAGGGGAGCGTCCGGGATGTCGCCTCCGCCGGAGCGGGGCGGGGCAACAGCGTTAGAATTCGGTAGAAATTATATTTCTTTTACGAGAATTTCAGATGCCGAGTAGATGGCCGGAAAAGATTGTAACGACGTTAGTCGCGCCGCGGGAAATACAGGAGGCGTTCTTCGGAGGAGTTGGCCGGCGGGCGGGGCACGTCTGGGCCCTTTGCCAATACAGCTTGGAGCGTTTCGCAGGGCGAACGCATCAGCCAACGACGCCGCAATGGGCCCATCAGAGAAACTCGCCACGGGGCATTGCGGCCGGTCGATCTGCCTTGGCCTGGCCAGCCTGGCAGTCGGAACCGGCTCGGAGGTCGCGGCCAGGACAGCCGGACCCAGCATATTCGAAAATACCGCCGGCGGGCGACGTAATCAAGAGGAGCGCCGACAGGGGCGGAAAGTCGAGCGCCGTTCTCGCAGAGGGCCTACCGGCGGTCGGGCTTGCAAGCACGGCGCGCAAGCGCGCGGGCCCAGCGTGGTCCCGCCGGGTCAGAGAATTGAGAGGATCGTCACTGTCGTGTCGGCGTGGCGAAAGACGACATCCCGGGAGGACCGGCTGCCAAACTTGCGGAATTTGTAAGGCCACTACTCGAGCATCTCGTAGCCAGCGTCTGGGTACAAGTAAGATACTTGTGGCGGCCGAAGCCCTTCCGAGAATCGCGTAGAGTCACGGGAAGCATGGTCCCGAGTAATACAGTATCGTTTCGCGTTAGAGTATCTTATCGCTTTGCCTGTCTGGCGTTAGAGTATCGTTCTGTTAACGAGTCGTTCCGCGTTTATCGAGTGGAATACTGGCGGAGGGCCCGGCCGGAAGAGTAATACGTAATCGCCCTGCCCGAATAGTCGCACGCGGCCGACAGTCACCGCGTAATTTGTTCGTGTATTAGCGTTCCGCGTTCGTGTATTAGCGTTTTGTGTAATTGCGTTTTGTGTAATTGCGTTGTGTGTAATTGCGTCCTCATTCGTGCTAGAATTGGCGGAGAGCCCTTCGCACGGGCCGGACACCGCATCGTCGTGGGGCCGTGGGCTCCACGTGATCACGTCGTGGCGTGCAGGGCGTCTTCCGCGTTAGATTTAGAGTATCGTTTGGCGAGGTGTCCTTCGCGCTAACGGACAGCATTGTCGCAGAACGGAGGAGTACGGTTCGCGTAATCAGATCCTGGAGCGCAAGTTGCGGATGGTCATTTCGGGACTACTAACTGGGAACGTAGGGCAGTTGGGAAGTCATCGCGCGTAGGCATTGTGCCTTGCACTCGTGTATCGCGTTTCGCGTATTGCGTTCGTGTAATCGTGTATTGTGTATTGCGTTCGGGTAATTGCGTCTTGTGTATCGCGTTTGTGTAGTCACGCTTTGTACATTGCGCCCGCGTAATTTGCGGCCAGCAATTATAGCAGTCGATGTTATCTGCGTTCTTATCCGCCGCCTTATATTCTGAAGTAACCTGTGTAATTTATTCTGAAGCAACCGTTGTAATTCATCGATTCATTCCGACGTAACTTGACTTTGAAGTAATCTTTGTAACTCACCAAATTCTGAAGTAACTGGATTCTAAAGTAACCTTTTCTTTCAAATACATTACATCTGCTATCCTTATTATTTGAGCATGCTAATTGCGTTGCGCTCCCTCTTCCTCCCCTCCGAGATCTAACAGCGATCTAAAGTCACAAGGAACTCACACCTGAAATATTTTGCGTTTAAGTATTAGCGTTAGAGTTAGAGTAACGTGGTGCGCGTATTCGCACCTGGCGCCCATATCGAGCTTTAGTGAAAATATTCGGTCGAGCTATCGTGAATGTCTGGACTAATAATCACTTTCCGCAATTTGAGGGATTTAGTAGAAAGTGACGGCGCGCTCTTTCTCGGCTGGCGAGACCGAGGGGACATCGTCGTCGTCATAACATATATTATAGAAATCACCCTCCTGAATGACCTTCAGAAGATCTTAACCATCGCCCATTGTTTATTTAAATGTTATAAACAAAAAAAGTTTGAGAAATTTACAAGTTTGTGTTAGTGTTAAGGGAAGTAATTTGCTGATATGTGTGTGTTGAATACGCTCATGTATTTCTATGCACATCGTACATTAGCATTCTTTCTGTATTATTCTGTATTAGTATGTTAACGACATCTAACGTCTACAGGTGCGCGCGATATACTTTCTCCCTTTTGGGCACGTTCACGCATCATGCGTTATCGAGACCTAACCGTCTCTCGACCTTCACTCTTTCGAACGATCGCGGACACAATGCTTGTGTTATGTACTCTCATGTTCCGTGAGCGCTGGATAGATTCACTTGTTTTCAATAAATTCGTATTATATTACAATCAATATCTTACGATCTAGACTTAATTTCCCATACCGAACCTTTCGATCTTATAGACAGGAATCTCAACAGGTTATGGGCCCAGGCACGGCGTCTGGTTTCGGTGTCGGAAAATTGTGCGAGTGAGTTTCAACGGTGTGATCGAGAAAGTGAACGGGCGACTCGTTAATCGACAACGTGGTCGCGCCATTTTCGTTCGAGCAAAAGTGACTCCTCCGTGCACTATAGTGACGGAAAGAACAGAAATTGTGGACAAATTTTTAGCGGGATATAAACAATGGCCAACGTCAACGTTAAGCAGATTACGAAATTTGACGGTACAAATTTCCAGCTCTGGAAATTCCAGATCACCACTGCATTGATAGCGAAGGAGCTCAAAAGCTACGTAGATGAAACGGTAGTCACATCAAAACCCATGGACGCCACATTCGCCGCCTGGACGATGAACAATGCCGCCGCTATGTGCTTAATTTCCACAACAGTCAAGTATTCGTCTTAATAACGTGTGACACTGCTAAAGGTATGTGGGATAAACTCACAAGTATCCACGAACAGACTTCAGCGTCGAATTTGCACATTTGAATAAGAAATTTCATGCTTAGCATGAGCTCGTGTGACAGTGTAGCTCAACACATAGCGAAGGTGGAGAACATGACACGTTAACTTAGAGATCTTGGAGAACGGATCTCGAACACGGCGTTGATGGCCAAGATACTCGGTAGTCTTCCTTCGAAGTTTAACGCGTGGTGACCGCATGGGACAGTGTGGCCTTAGAAAATCAAACAGTTGATAATTTACATGAACGGTTAATCAAGGAAGAGAACAGACTAACAAACGACGATGACAAAACTGCTGCTTTGAGTGCAGTAAATCGAAACGCATCAAGCATGAAGAAAACAGGGAAAAGTAATTCGTGTAAAAGATCGAACAAGACAGTCAAATGCTATTATTGCGGTATAACCGGGCATTTGATCAGATTGTGTCGGAAACGGAAAAGTGATAACGGTGACAAAAATGGCCAACGTAAGTGCCCTCGTCGCTGTTCAGAGTTTCGAGCCAAAAGACATGTTTGCGTTAAATGCTGTAAATCGCAAAAAAGAACGATTCTTGAATAACAATACTCGAGACACGTGGTACGAAAATAGTGCGTGTTTGCGCTATATAACATTTCGTCGTGATTGGTTCTCAAATTTCAAAGAGTACTCGGGATTTATCGTTCTTGGTGACGATGGCGCGTGCGCGGTAAATGGTTCCGGTACAGTGCCAATCAAAAGTTTGGTTAACGGACAATGGCTAAACTTTAATATCGAAAACGTGGCGTATGTCCCGAATTTTCAAAAAAAATTTATTTTCTCTTGGGCTGTGCACGGAAAAAGGCTTGAAAGTGGTGCTCACAAAAGAATCCATTTAATTGTGCGTGATGGTAAAGCCATTATAGAGGGTGTCAAGCAGAGCAACAAATTGTACAGACTGTACATCAAACCAGCGAGCAAAGTCCGAGACGAAGTACACGCGACAACGACGGGAAAAAACAGCCTGCGACTTTGGCACAACCGCTTGGGTCATAAACAAGCGAGCAGTACAGAATTCAGTCAAGTTGATTAACGGCATGAAAATAGATGATACAAAGGATTTCTTTTGTGCGCCATGTTAAATCGGAAAATCACATCAACTCACATTTCCGAAAAACAAAACACGAACAAGACGGGAGCCAGGTGAATTTATCCATAGCGATGTATGCGGCCCCATGTCAGTAAATTCTCTGGGAGGAGCGAGATTATACGTGTCCTTCAAGGATGATGCATCCGGGTATCGACACGTTTATTTCATTAAGCATAAGTTAGATGTGCTAAATCGTTTTCGTGAGTACGAACAGTTGGTAAGAAATTAATTTAATAAACCAATCAAAACCCTCAAGGTCGATAACGGACGCGAATATGTAAACAATCCAATGAGGCAGTTTCTGACAGAAAGAGGTATCCAGCTGGAGACCACGGCACCATACACACCGGAGCAGAATAGGCGATCAAAACGTGACAATTGGACAATTGTCGAATCAGCTTAAACGATGCTCGAGGCCAAAAGTTTACCATGATTTCTATGGGCAGAAGCCGTCAACACGGCAGTTTACATCATTAACAGGACGGCGACATCTCAAGTTGAGAGAACAACACTATATGAGGTTTAGCAAGCCCGATTTTTTGCACATCAGGGTGTTTGGATCAGAAGCCTTCTCGCATGTACCAAAAATACAGCGAACAAAACTGGATGCAAAAGCAATTTTGGTTGGCTATCAAGGAGAGTCGCAAAATTATCGACTCTATGATTCCTCGTCGAAGAAACTCTACGTCAGCAGAGACGTCACGTTCAACGAGACATCGACTTGTGACAAGAAAAGAGACACAGTCGACATCAAGTTCGAGATGCCGGCGAGAGCGGTTCCTGTTCCGGCAGAAGAAAATGACATGACTCCAGCAGAAGAAGTCGACATCGTTCCAGTGGGAGTAAATGGTGAGTAAGTGCAAGGGCATGACAGATTGCCCCGATTGAGTGATCGTCAATTAATGCATCCTCCCGAGAGATTCGAAGCACATTTTGTCGAATTTCATGAGCCAGCTTCATACAACGAAGCCGTTAACGGTAAAGATGCCACGGAGTAGCGCGCTATCCAAGATGAGCTCGACGCTCATGAGAAAAATGAAACTTGGTCCATTGTTCCACTTCCCAAGGAGAAGAAAATCATCAATTCTCATTGGATCTTCAAGGTCAAAAGGTCACCATCCGGTGACATTTAACGTTATAAGGCACGCCTCTGTGCCAGAGGTTTTTCGCAGCAAGCTGGAGTCGACTACAAGGAGACGTTTTCCCCTGTTGTGAGGTACGACAGTCTACGCGTCCTACTGGCTGTTGCGACGAAGATGGATCTGGAGGTCGGTCAATTCGACATCAAAACGGCTTTCCTCTATGGGGAGCTGTCCGAAGAAATCTACATGAAAGTGCCAAGTGGGTTGAACGTGAAGGAAAAAAGTGTTGCGTGTAAACTAGTGAAAGCAATGTACGGATTGAAGCAGGCGTCGCGCTGTTGGAATTTGAAGTTTACATCATTAAAATACATTATTCTTCTACGTCATTCATTAAAATAAAAACCCTTAAACCAAATTTTGGCGACTCATAGAAAAAAGCATTTTTTAAGATAAAATAGTAAAAAAAATGGTAAATTTGGTAATTATTTAGTTTAGGCAAGCAACCTTCTGCAATCTTGACCTCGACATATATTATAGAAAGTACTCTTCTGAGTAACCTTCTAAAGGTTTTAGCCGTTGTTTATTATTTATTAAAAAGTTATTAACAAAATGTTTAAAAAATATAACAGTTTGTAAAAAAAATAAATTTGTCCGCCAGTGATTATAAACCAAGGTATTTTATTTATTCGATTAATTGGCAATAGAGAGAAACAATTCACGACGTTTCAACCCTTGGTTTAAGTCCTTTTCAAGTGAAAATCTAAGTAGATATAAAACTCGTACAAATTGAAAATAGAAAAAAAATGCAAGTAAAAAAATAAACTTTGATGCACAAAAATATATAGTTATTCCATATATTAGAGACCTTAATGAGGATGTCCGTCGCACGTCAAAGTCGGATGTTTTATATAGGATAAAAAAAAATTAGATACTCTTATTAAGAAGGCAAAGACAAGTTAATTAATAACAAAGAAACAAATCTTATATATAAAATTAATTGTACTGACTGTAGTGTTTCTTATATAGTGTTGCGGCCCGCATTACGAAATAAAAAAATAATTGTTTTATATAATGGGTAAGAATACGTCAGAAATATCACGATTTGGACGTGGTTTCCGGATTGATTTGCAAATTGGTGAAATTATAGTATTGGATAAGAGAAATTAAAAAATCTAAGGATTTTTGAAAATTTTGAAAATTGTAAAAGTTACGCCATGTTGAATTTTTTACTAAGTATTTTTTTAAGTATTAATATTTACGAAACTATTCATCGGATTTTAATAAAATTTAAATATGTTATACTTGAAATCATGCCCTTTTAGACTATTGCATTATTGAAAACGAATTTTTTAATTTTGACCAAAAAAAAGTAAAAATATATTTTGGAATCGTTTTTATTCGAACGGGACCAATTTGTCAGAAATTTTGTAAGATAATAAAATATTCCTTATAGTGTAACCTTTTTTTAAAAAAAAAATTAATGGAGACTCTAATAGGTTCTGAGATATCGCAATTTTCGTGAAAGCGTGCAGCACCGCGCCGCGCCGCGCGGCCCGCCCGTACAGTGCCACACGTAGTACAAGGCGCTTGTTCGAGCTTCGCTAGCGCCTAACCTAACCTTAGAGTAGGGCTCTCACGGACTTTTTTATAGGAAATTTTATGCTCTACGAAAAAGGTCCAGTACAATTTTGTCGTAAAGTGCACCGTTTTCGATACGGAGGCGTTAATATGAAAACAATCTGAACATATTGGCAGAAAAAACTCACAAACCAATCTCTTCGTTGGTTTCTTCTACCCCTATTTTATATATAATTTTTTTAATTTTGGTTGAAGACTAAACCCAACTTAAACGCAATCAAAGGTTCATATACGAAATTCACGAAAACAAAGTTGTTGTGCAAAAAATTTCTTATAAAAAAGTCCCGAAGAGCTCTAGTGTAAAGTTAATAGCTTAGGCACTAGTGAAGCCCGAACTAGCGCAAATGCATGCGTGGAAGAAATTCACAGGATGAGACAAAAGACGGCTTGGCTTGATACTTCATACGCGTGGGTAATTTGAAAGCGAAGATAAGTGCAGATTTCGGAATTTCTCTCCGTGGAATTGCGTACACTTGCTGTCTGCCCATTTCATCGTATTTTTACTACCGTAATAACATTATATATATATATACGGCCAAGCCGTATAAATTACCCACGCGTATGAAGTATCAAGCCAAGCCGTCTTTTGTCTCATCCTGTGAATTTCTTTCACGCATGCATTTGCGCTAGTTCGGGCTTCACTAGTGCCTAAGCTATTAACTTTACACTAGAGCTCTTCGGGACTTTTTTATAGGAAATTTTTTGCACAACAACTTTGTTTTCGTGAATTTCGTATATGAACCTTTGATTGCGTTTAAGTTGGGTTTAGTCTTCAACCAAAATTAAAAAAATTATACATGAAATAGGGGTAGAAGAAACCAACGAAGAGATTGGTTTGTGAGTTTTTTCTGCCAATATGTTTAGATTGTTTTCATATTAACGCCTCCGTATCGAAAACGGTGCACTTTACGACAAAATTGTACTGGACCTTTTTCGTAGAGCATAAAATTTCCTATAAAAAAGTCCGTGAGAGCCCTACTCTAAGGTTAATAGCTTAGGCGCTAGCGAAGCTCGAACAAGCGTCTTGTACTACGTGTGGCACTGTACGGGCGGGCCGCGCGGCGCGGCGCGGTGCTGCACGCTTTCACGAAAATTGCGATATCTCAGAACCTATTAGAGTCTCCATTAATTTTTTTTTTTAAAAAAGGTTACACTATAAGGAATATTTTATTATCTTACAAAATTTCTGACAAATTGGTCCCGTTCGAATAAAAACGATTCCAAAATATATTTTTACTTTTTTTTGGTCAAAATTAAAAAATTCGTTTTCAATAATGCAATAGTCTAAAAGGGCATGATTTCAAGTATAACATATTTAAATTTTATTAAAATCCGATGAATAGTTTCGTAAATATTAATACTTAAAAAAATACTTAGTAAAAAATTCAACATGGCGTAACTTTTACAATTTTCAAAATTTTCAAAAATCCTTTGATTTTTTAATTTCTCTTATCCAATACTATAATTTCACCAATTTGCAAATCAATCCGGAAACCACGTCCAAATCGTGATATTTCTGACGTATTCTTACCCATATAATATAGTAGTATAAGAAACGATTCCATAAATGTAACCGTTAGAGTTAAGAATAAAGATGAACAACGAGTCAGCAAAACATACGAGTTGTGCAAGAGTGCAACTCAGCAATAATCCTGATCCACATCCGACCGACAATAGAAGGAAGGACCCGATAAAACAGGAGGAGAGGAAGCTCCATGAGGGCAATACGGAGTTGGAGGCAGTAATAGGCAAGCGCTCGTGTAATAAATAAATTGTATCTATATAAAATTTATTTACTTCAGCATTTAAAGCTAAGAAGGGACTTGGTTTACATTTTTTCCTTCCTTCTTAACCTCACTCAACCATCCACACCTTACATCTATTTATGACTAGACGCCATTAGCTATCACTGTATCTTTGTACTTTTTATGCGACATTGTCTATCTTCTACTCAATATACCTCTACTTCCTTCTCCCTATTCTTATTAACTTTTTTTTTCCTTCCTTTTTTCACCTCCTTTTCTCTTTCTTTCCACACCTTTCTCAATATCCTCTCTTTGTCTATATCCAATTCATCATTCTTTTCCATCTCTCTCCTCCATCTCTACCTAATTTTATAAAGTACAAACTATCTGCTTGTCTTTTTACAATTTTCCACGTAGTGTTCCATACAATCTTTTCCTTCTCCGCACATTATACAATTTTTCTCTCCATCTAATCAGTACTTATTTTTCTTATATATTTCCTTATATATTTCTTATATATTTTTCTTATATATTTCCGCATCTTAATTTTATCAGAGCCCTTACACCATCCCCTATCCGTTCCTTATCTATCTTCATCAAATACTTTACGCCACCTTTCACCTGAATTTTCTTATGTCTTCTATTATATTTCACTTTCTCAATCCTATCCTCCTCCCATTGCCTCTGTCTTTTTCTTTTTTTCTGTATCAATTTTTCCTCCAAGTTTTCTTTCTCCATTCTTATCCTCTCTACTACTTCTAACTCCTACCAATTTTTATTATAATATCTCTCCCTTTCTATCGTACCTTTCTCGTACCTGTCCTTCTATTCGCCTTCCTCTTCTTCTAACCAACACTGGCTCATAATATTCCTTCCCGCCCCATTTCTTGTTCTTTCCTCGAATCTCATTGCCCTAATTCTCCATCCAACACATAGTTTTTCCATCCCTAATTCTTTCATAATTACGTACCTCAGTGTACAAAAATCTAAGCTAAATATCCATTTTACGTAATCCATCATTACCTTCTTTAGCTCTACTTTCTCTTCTCAACCCCATATCTCCACCCCGTACGCCATTACACTTTGTACCAAATACTTAAAAACCATCCATCTTTTGACACAAAATAATTTCTACAAATTCTTTCTCCTAACCCCCACACTTTCCTAGCTGCCATCCTTCCTTTCTTGCTTAATTCCTTTGTGTGTTCTTTATAATTGCCTCTTATTAAACGTGAATCTTAAAATAACTTAACTTCCAAAGCGCGGATCTAGCTCAAGAAATTCTGGACAAGTCTCTGAAATTGCCCAATCCTGGCTGATTTGTAAGTCAACCTAGGACACAATAATGCGCACTCATACGCCAGGATCCTCGTTCCCAATCGGAGCAGCCGCCGTCAAAACCTGTTGTTGTCGCTCATCCTCTTCCCTCGTGCGCATGACACGCTCCGCGAAGTTAGAGAACGCCCTCCATACTTTCTCTGATCTCGAGATGGTTCGAGCAATCGCCACGAAAGATAAATTACCGCCAATCACTAAAATGAGATTCTGTCTTTTAACCATCCAAGCCGGACATTCCTGGACGGTGTGCTCGGAAAAGTCCAAATCCAGGTGACAATGTTCGCACACATTCGTGTTGGCCCGCTCAATCCTCCGCAAGTATGTCCCAAAGCAGCCGTGTCCGATAAGCAACTGTGTCATTCGATACGTGAGTCCTTCATACAGTCTGTCCAACTATAGGTCTAGGGTAGGTAAAATTTCCTGTAACGTTCTAGCTCTATAGAGACGATCATCCTCAAGCCGCGCAGCCCAACTCTGCATCGTTTGAACGCTCTTATCGTCTCTAATCTCCTTAATCGCATCCAGTGACAACTCGCCGCAATCCCTGAAATCCCGGATCTGAACAAATGTATTTCTACGTTTTAACACAAGAATATCAACAGGTGGTACGCTCGCCAACAAGGTCGCATCGTAGAACACTGTCCTATACGCCGGCTCTATGCGCCGCAGTGTATGCGGCTGTATGCGTCGATACGCCTATTGCGTCACAAGACGCCGCAAGTTCTTCGCCCCATATAAAGACTCCGTAAAGCAACACAGATAAGACTACATTATAATACAATCGCCTTCTCTTTTTATTTGGTTCTTTAAGATTGGGCATAAGACGATCCAAAACACTCATAATCTTCTCTGCCCTTTTTGCCGCATACACGAAGTGAAAATTAAACCGCCGATGACTATCGACCATAACGTTCAGGTACTTTATGTTCTGAACGACTATGTTCCGGCCAATCCGGATCACTGGGGCGTTATTTTGATCAAAACGGAAGCCAAAGGCTACTGCATCCATTTTATTTTAATAGATTTCTAGTCTAAGCTCTCTAATTCTACGAATAATTTCTTTCACTATCTCATTGGCTTTAAAGATCAGGCGATCACGATCTTTAGCCGTAATTACAATCAGCGTGTCGTCGGCATAGCATATTATAATGCATCCCGGTAACACTATTATTCGTAGAATACTATCAAATGTAATGTTCCACAACAATAGGCCTAAGACGGAGCATGCGGGACGTCCGCTCTGACTCTCCTACGTCAAACACTGCCATCCGTAACGGGATACAAATAGTCCACGACAATCTTACGCAGGTAGTCCGGAAAATCCTTTCTCTTCAGAACTCGCTTGATCATCCGCCATAGTATGGAGTTGAAAGCGTTTTTCATGTCCAAAATTACACCCATAGCAACTTTTCTATCTGCTACCACTTTCTGCGTAAACTTTTTAAGTCGTAAGAGTGCATCCGACATGGATCGCCTTTTCCTAAAGCTAAATTAATTATCAGAACACTCAGCAATAGGGTGTTCCGTCATCCACTCTAGGAATCTGTTAGCGATAATCCGCTCCATAACTTTACTCATATCGTCGAGCAGGTATATTGGCCTCACGCTGGGAAGGAGTCCAACAGAGATCTGTTCATCCTTTGGAATCAACGCAAGACCGGCAACCTTCCATATCGTAGAAAAGATACCACTTTTGAAGCACACATTAAAATAGGCCGCTAACCTTCCTACCATACAGGGGAGGACCCTTTTCCACAAAGCGGCTTTAAACCCGTCCGGGCCAGGAGCCGTATTCGGCTTATCTTTTTCTTAAATGGCCCGGTGTATTTTATCAGGCGCCACACTCAAATCCTTATTTCAGACGATACCAGACCAATCCTCCTCTACTAGCTCTCTACCCGGCGGAAATAAAGAGTCCAGCAGCCTTTCCAAGGTCTCGTTATCTAGAGTCTCTGTGAGAGACGGCAACGACCTCCTCAGACGCTTGAAGACGAATTTATAAGGAAGCCCCACGGATCGGTCTCGATGCTCCAGCAACTCCTGCCAAGAAGAGGATTTGGCCCTTTCAATGGCCCTCCTGAGATTACTGCGAGCGAGCCTATAAGAGGCCTATGTAGGTCCTCAATCAGCTCCGGGGGAAACTCGTTCTCCTTCTCCTAGCACGAGTGAAAGATTTTTGCTCCCGCATACATATCATCCTCAACTCGGCGATATCGTTGGACCACCAATAAACAGGTCGCTTCGTACCCTGATGCGCGGCACAGCGGCGTCACACGCACTTTTCATTGCGCGGCGAACTTATAGATTTGCTTCCTCAGCAGATGCCGGCTCCATTACCATAGAATCGACCCAACACCTTCATTTAAAGACAACTTGAACAATTCTTTGTCCATGTTTTTGATGTTCCATCCAAATTGTGTTGGTCTTTCACCTATCGGAACCGCATCCACTCCACCAACTAATCGAAACTAATGTATTGGTAGTCGGACAAAGTCTCGAAACCATCGAGTACCTTCAATCTCAAACACGACCGGTTAACCCCGAAGAGACCCAAGTGAAGTCGACTATCGATTCCTCTTGCTGGCGGACGCACGTGGGTACGCTGCCCGAATTGACTAGACGCAAGTCGAACACCGCCGCCCATCTCTCAAGTGTTCGACCGCTCTAGTTCGTGGAGGAAAAACCCCAACTGACCAAGTAAACGTTGAAGTCGCCACAGATCACTATGGGACTCCCCGCGGAAACAACTAAGACTCTGAGCTTGTTCAAAAAATCAAGTACGAGAGTTCCTGTCTACATTAGAAGATATGTAGCAAGACAAATACAAAATGTCATCACACAATACCACCGCATAATTAGTACCGCGTACAAACACACAAAAACCTATTCGTGCTCAATTTATCGCTGCCAACTTATTACTGCTAGCAAACCAAAAGTTTGTTTGTGACACGCTGGCGGGCTTTGTCACCATAAACAAACCTGCCTTCAGCTCAGTCATGCACTGCAGTGCCAGGTCTTGCGTCCAGTAGCACCTATTCATGTTACATTGGAGGACCCGGGTCATCAAAATCCATAGGGGTGGATGGCCTGGCTCTCCGTACCGGCGCGGCGGCGTCACCATTCTTCTGGTAGAAGGAGCTTTAGTTCTCACCGGGTTACGATTCATTCCGCATTGGACCGAACTCACGCGATGATTTTCGTCTTTCCCTAGGCTAATACACACCGCACATATAGTCTCTACCCTGGTTCGCAGCGGTTACTGAGCGACGGAGACGGGAACGTGCGGCTGAGACTCTCAGCGAATATAGAGAGCGACTTTCTACACTGATTTGCGGTGGTAAAGCTGGACGGAGATGTTTTATTGGGTGGCTGAGACCTTCAGCGAGTCTAGAGAGCAACTCTCTAGACTGTGTTCTGACGATAATACGAGATTGAATCGGCCTTCAAGAAACATCACTCGGCGGAGCCGAGAGGCAGAGAGCGTCTCTTTATTTCAGGGCGTTGATTTGGTTTTAGGATTTCGGAATCCGAGAACAGCGGGGAATCGGTCGGATCGGTTGCTAGCTCACGGCGGAATCCAATCATCGTCAAAAATACGCGGGTATATATACCCCCCGGCGCCATCAGGCGACGGCAATCGCGAGCGCCGGGGTAAATCGGCGGTACGGTCAAGCATTACGGACGCCCCGACGCCGCGATCGGCTCTTGGCCGGTTTCGGCATCGCTTGGCGCTCCGAGTCGGTTGTCGCGGTAAGTCCTTCGAAGACTTTTCGGACGCGGAATAAGAAGTTTAAAAATTGGCACACTGTGCCTTTCCTCGCCTGGCGGATGTTCGGTCGGGCGGCATCCGGCTGATGTTTGCCGGGTGCGTTTCGGGGCGCATTGTTACAACCCTAAGTACTTAAATATCCGCACCTCTTTGTCTTCCTATTTCCATATTTCCTTACCCTTTCTTTCTTTTTTATTAAACACCATTATCTTTGTCTTATCCGCGCTCAACTCCAACTATCTTTCAAGAATCTCCTAAATGTGACCACCATATCCAATAGAGCACTATTTTCTATTTTTCGCAATTAACACTATATCATCTGCATACGTTAGACTCCATACATCTTATTTTTTTTATTTCTATTCCTTCTATACCTCTTTTCCGCATTACTTCGTCTAAATCCGCAGTGTATATATCGTACAGAAGTTGACTCAGCACACCACCCTGCCTTATTCCCCTCGTTATCCTGAACTATTTCGTATGTCCCTGATTAGTCTTCACCACTACCTTTGTCTTCTTGTATATTCTCTCCAGTCTTCCTATCAGTGTTTCTTATGTTCCTTTTTCCCTCATGATATTCCATAATCTGTTTCTATCCATCTTATCAAAAACTGCCTTCAGGTCTGCGAACAAAGAGTATACCTTTTCTATTTCCCTTTTTTCTTTGTGCCAAATGATTTAGTACAAAAACATTATCCATCGTTGATTTTTGTTTCCTAAAACCCGTCTGACTTTCAGGTAACATTTCTTCTCCTTCCATCTGTGCCTCTAACCTACATCTTACAAGTATCTCTACGTACACATCAACGATATGCTTCTGTAGCTTCCCGTGTACAATTACACTTTTCTTCCAGTCCTCTCGTACCTTCTTTCCAAACTTGTTTCATCAACACCACCAGTTTCCTCCACAGATCTTTCCCTGTATATACTTCCACGCCTCATGGGGATTCCGTCTATTTCTGCCGCTTTCTTCAACTTTATTTTCTTTACTGCTTTTCTTTACTCTTGATTTCTTCTTTTCCTATCTCCAGTTTTTCCTCTCCTTTATTCCTTGATTCCCTCTGCTTCTCCCCATCTTTTCTTTCTTCCTCTTTTTCTCCTCCTAGCAATTCCATAAAATGCGCTCTCCATTCCTCTTCACCTATGTCATTCTCTTTTCACATTCTTTCTTTCTCTTTCTGTTTATAAATTTCCAAACGTCTGTCTCTCTCTCTTTATTTCCTTTAACTCTGCCTTCTCCTCTTCTCTTCTTTCCTTTTGGTTTTTTAGCATCCATTCTTTTATCTTCCCTCTTTCCTCTATATTCTTTTCTTTCTTCATTTGTTTTTCTCCATCTCCTGTACACTCTTTGTGCCTCTTTTTTCTTTCTTGTGCAGCTTTTGCCCCACCAATTTTTATAACCTAGCCCTTTTTCATTAAACTTTACCTTTTTCTTAATCATTGCTCCCTGGATAATTTCTTTGATCCTCGATCACTTTCTTCTAACTGTTCCTTTCTCTTGGTTTTCTTGTTCCCTTATTTCCTCCGTTGTCTCCTTGTATCTTTGTACGGACTTCTTACCCACGTGATGATCTACCTCTCCTCTTCTTTCTTCTTTCCCTTTTCTACTTCATCTTCTTTCTGTCATTCTTTTTCTTCCATTTTTACCGGCATATAGTCTGAGTTCACTTTGTTTCCTATTTTAAATCCTACCGGTTTCTTGCTCGCTTTTTCCTTTACAACTACATAATGTGTGACCGTACTACCTCTTGCTCCTATGTATGTAAATTCCCCTTCCCAGTCTCCTTCCATTGTCCCATTCAGAATATACCATCCCTCCCTCTGAACCACTTCTATAAAGTTTTTTCTCCGTTACTCACTACTTTATCTTTGCTTTCTCTGTCCGCTCCCTCCATATCTAAATACTCCCTAAATTCCTTATTCTTAAATTAAAATCCTCTTCTATTACTATATCTTTTAATTCCTTTCCTTCCATTAACTTTTCTAACTTTACCTCCAAATCTTTCCATCCACCAGTATTCTATACTGAACATGTTGCTATACCTCCTTTCTTTCCTTTTATTTCCCACATTGTAACCCTTTCCTCTTCCTTAGCAATTAGTCTATTCTCTCTATTCCCCCAATCCTTCCTTTTACCAATTTGCCCCCTATTTATTCCGTCCTTTTTTCTTTAGTCTATTTGCCATACTACATGCTCATTCGTGCGTTTTGGGTAATTTATTCCTGATCTTTACCCATTCCTCCTTTTCTAACCACGTTTCGCTCATGCTAATGAAATCATATTCTCCTATGTAACTCCAAAACTCTTTGTCCTTATTTCCTAATTCTGCTATATTCCAAAATAACAGTCTCCTTTTTCCCTTTTCTACTATCTCCCCCCCCCCCCTCTCTCGCTTCCTCCTTTCTCTCCTGTTATTCTTCCACCTGTAAGAAGTTAGCCCCCCCACTTTTACATTTAAAATATTTTGAGAGTTGTGCTGAATTGTGCTAGGTTTGTGCCACATTGTGCTAGAATTTTAAAATACCGTAATATGAAAAATACGTTAAAAATTAAAAAAAAAAAAACACGATTTTTTTAGGTTAGCCCCCCATTTTACGTTTTCTTCAGTTTTTTTTTAATTGTGCTAAGTCGTGCTAGGTTGTACTAATATTGTGTCGTGATATTGAAACGCGATATCGATAACTTCAATAACAATTAAGAAAATAAATAAAAACAAAATTATACCAGCCCCCGACTTCTGTCAAACTAAACCCAATTTTTTTGGTGGGTAGGTTATAATTTGTGCTACGTTGTGCCGTTGGAAAAAATTCGATATCTCTTTTTATTTGGTAGTGTTACGTCCTGAGAACTCCACGATTTCCCTTTTTCCGCGGAAATTCCTATTAAGCACTTAAGATATCTTTTAAGGATAAATAATCGAGTACGGACGGTTATCGATCGGCAAGTGAGCTTTGATCTCCTCACATTCCTTTTTTTTATCAATTAGCTATTTGTTTGGGTAACTAAAAAGCAACCTTCCAGGTGACGGAATATTGACAGACGGGGCATACGCGATCGGAATTTTATCAAGTTAGTCTGGCCGATAACTATAACCCGGCGACACGACGCGCCAAAAAGGGGGCTTAATCTCAAATGGAGTTTACTTGGGATCTTTTATTGCATCATGCGCCTGTGCCAAAACCACCCGCGCAATGTCCGACAAACAGAGGCGAAATCTAAAACGTGGTTTTAAGAATCTAAGGGCACGTGGGGGAGGTTTCTGTTTGTGATAGGACTACAATTAAGATTAGAAGGATATGCATCGCCTGCCAACATTGGAACAGGGTCGCGAGATAAATAAGGGGACCCTAATAAAGGAGAATCGACGACAAACGAGTCACTGGAAGAATCGCTGGATTGCACCCCCGATAAGACAGTGGGGGCCTTACGAGGGGACTCACCAATGGAAAACCGGAAAAATCGATAACCGTCTCTAGCTTTCTAGGATAGGCGAAAACTTAAGATCTGGCCCTTGGGTGAGAAACGTCTCGCCCAATGAGAAATCCTCCAGATAAAAATTAGAAACATCCCGCCAACCAGAGGTCCCCAAAAATGAAAACCTGATACATCCCACACGAAATTCATCCCTTCCATCCCTTTAACTTTCCTATATAAACCACGATATCACAGGACTCGCCCTCAGAACTACTCTCAGTCTCCCAAGCTTTGGCTTACAATCTCGCTCGTTTTAAGTCACGATTTCAAGTGTAAAGTCAGTGGAAGAGATCCGACCAAACATCCGACTCACCCACCGACCAGACTGACGCCTCATTTCAAGAGAAAATCACCCACGAGGAACTCATCAAGTAGTAAGTCTCGTAACTCCTTATTCCCCTTCCTTTTCTTCTTTTTTTTGTTTTCTCTTTTCGCCTTAACGTCCTCTTATCAAGTGGTCTATCAATTGTTGGATCCCCGGGAGTTTGTTGTAACCGGTCTACTAAGATCGTGGCCTTGGGTTGATCGGTATTGAATTTGCGGCGGTCGTTGGCGCTGTCGTGGGTCTGGCTGACTTGTCGGCCTTTGACTCCCGGCGTCTTCATTGCTGTCGCGGACTCGGCTGGTCTACTGACACCCTGAGCCCCGTGGTAGATTGTCGTGGGTTTGGGTCAGTCGGTGTAGGCATTGGGTTCCCGGCGATCGTTGACGTTGTCGCGGGTCTGGCTGACTTGTCGGCCTCTTGACCCCGCCGTCTTCATCGCTGTCGTGGGCCCGGCTGGTTCACCGACCCCCTGGACCTATAGCGTTTTTGCATGCTTCCGACCGGGTCTGAGAGAGATCGACCACTAAATAAATAAAATCATTTTAGTGGACGCGAAAGTTCCATCCCCTCAAGGACAAAATCTCCGAACAATTAAGCGAAAGAGAAATCGGCGGAACAAGCGGGCGCGAAGAGAGCTTGACTTCCCTCAGGAGTCGGCAGGTCCTCCGCGCCTCCCCACTACACCGCCTCTACCGGCTTTCACAGAGGAGCCCGGTTGTTCGCACCACAGTCGCCCCGTTGTCGCGGGTTATCGCCCCGTTGTCTTGCCCTCTCGCCACGATCCCGCACCTTTTCGTCCTGTATGTCGGGTGGCTCCTTACCGCGTCCTCCCCGTTAACCCTGACCCAGCCGCTCTCCTCGAACCTCCCGCTTCCCCCTCCTCGTCCCGAGCTCCATCACCGACCCCCTCAACCGCCTCCACGGTTGATATTCCCGACCAAGAGGTGGATCCCGAGGTCGTCACATTAGATTAAGTTACAAACCCTGTTAGACTAATTAATTCATGTACATTTTAATCCTACACAATATACATACATCTCATCAATGTATCTAATTTAATTCAATAACACACACACCTTACGTCATGTCCAATATTTACACCATTAAATGTATCCGATTTTATTTTCCCCCGGCTTTTCATTTATTGTTAATTTTATTTCTTTTATACTAGATTACATCCTTTTTTTTTGTATCAAATCATATGAACTTCATACTAGTTAACATTTCCTTCATGTCGAATAAAAACGAATACTTATGCTAATGACATCTCCGTTTATTCTTTAATTTAAGACCTCACCCTTGCCTCCCTCTTAAAGTCACACTAGGTCCGATCCCGAGTTAAAGGGATTGAATTCCCTGACTCGAAAGAGGACCGACGATCGCACCGCTCACGGAAGGAGTCTTACCGTCTCTACGGACGTTGACCCTTCCTGAGCCAATAAAAGTGCGTTCGGCTCGCGCCACGCGCCTCAGAGCGTGTACCTGCGAGCGATATTTGTAAGCATCTGGTTGCGTCCTTCCTTACTCCTACCCCACTGGTTAGCCTTTCCTTCGCTTCCCAGTTTTCTTTATCTTAATCCTAGAGTTGGACGTAACAGAACTTAAAAATTGGGGGCTCATCCGGGATCAAAGTGTGATTTTTCGAGAGCGGTGATGAATACGAGGTCTAATTCTGATAAAGCTGAAGTTGACGAACTGTATAAGCAAGCCTTAGAGAATCAAGGCAAAATTAAACCCAGTAACACTACACCATACACATCCACTCCTTTCCCAACTATTAAAACTGCACCTAGACAAATTTTCCCTTCAAACGTTGGCGAGACTGCGGAAGACAAATCAAATATAACCGACGCGTCCGATTTCACCCTTCACGTTTCTGACGATTCCTGGGATAAAACAGTACTACCTGCACTGCAAGATCAGTGTCGCGTCTCCGACGATCCCTCGAATAAAACAATAGTACCTGCACGGGAAGAGCAGTATAGTTCTTTTATAAGCATCGCGGGAACAATGGCGCACGCTAACCCTTTCGCGACATTAAAATATGCGGTAGAGGCCGTTCCCTTCTTTGACGGAAAAAATATTCCGTTAACATATTTTATCGAGGGATGCGAAGAAGCAAAAGCCATGCTGCCGATCGAGGCAGAACCGCAATTTACTAAAATAATCAGAACGCGAATTATAGGAGAGGCTCGTCGTACAATACAAGACCAAGATTTCGATACAGTAGCCTCATTAACAAAATATTTAGAACAAGTCTATGGCGCCGCTAAAAATATTTACCAGTTGCAAGGAGAGTTAGGTTGCATATATCAGAAAAACGAGGAAGACGTCGTTACGTACGCGAATCGGGTAAAATTGTTAGGGAAACAAATACTAGAGGCCCATAAAAACTCAGGAAATGTCCTTCCCGGTCAAAACATTAAAGCATCATTAGAAAAAGACATGTGTAAATGTTTCATTAGAGGATTAATACCGGCAATCGAACAAAGAGTCACAAGAAATTTAGATGTTCAAGCTACTGTAGCCGACGCGTTAAGAATAGAAAGAGAGCTGCGCGAGATGACAGATTTACGACAGGGTCCAAGTAATCTTACAGTAAAATCATTAAACGCTAACCGCCTGCGAGAAACCTGCCAGATCTGTTACAAAGAAGGGCATCTAGCCTCTAACTGTAGAAAATTAACACATTCTTCTCAGCAACCTCATAACAAAATCGAGTTAGGAACCGAAATTTTAATATGTCAAATATGTAAAAAACGCGGACATAGCGCCGACAAATGTCGCCTCCGTGACCCTCAGGCCCGACGATCTGTCAATCTAGTGCAAGAAAGTAATATCATCTGCCAATTATGCTCGAAATCGGGGCACAATGCTAAATCATGCAGATCGAATAACACTGGCAGCCAGAATAAACCTGCCGTAATTTGTCAATGGTGTGATAAACCAGGACATTCAGCTAACAATTGCTGGAAAAAACAAAGCGAACGCGACACGAACGGACCGAAAATTGTTTGTCAGATTTGCAATGGTTTCGGGCATATTGCAAAAAACTGCCGCGGTAAAGTGGAACAAAACGCGACATCCAAAAATGCGTTATTTTGCCGTTATTGTAAAGGAGAAGGGCATCTTCTTGAAAATTGCGAATTGCGAGATGCAAGCAATAAGCGCAGGCAAGCAATGAATCAGGGAAACTCCAATGGCCCCTCGAAGTCGGGTGTGCAACAGGGGTCCGAACGGATCTCACACCCATCGACATCTCAGAAGACACAATAGACAAAAGAACGGTAAAGATACGACCCGTGACCGTAAACCTCAATAAACACCGTCGCGTGCCGACCATTCAGGCAGATTTCGGTAACCCGATTTCACACGTTACCCTTATGCTGGATACCGGATCCGGCCCGAATTTAATTAAAGAAAAATTTTTGTCAAATAGCGACGCCGTCAATAACAGTAAACTTTTGCAATTAAGCGGGATAAATGAATACCCAGTTTATACTCTCGGAGAGGTTATTTTACCATTATTTGGAAAACCAGTAACTTTTAACGTAGTGTCAGACGATTTACCGATTCCTCAAGCCGGTTTATTAGGCAACGATTTTTTCGAACAAACCTTTTCAAACATAGATTACGCGACGGGACACTTAAACGTATCAGGAATTAGCATACCTTTCTTTTCACCGGAAACTATCACAGCCTTTCCACGGTCGGAATCTTTATTTTACATAAGGATAGAAAACCCAGAAATAAAAATAGGATATTTACCGAAACTAAAGGTAGCTCATGGAATCTACTTGGGAGACACCATAGTAGAAAACAATTCAGGAAAAGCATATCTGAAAATTATAAGTACCTTGGACGAAGAAATGGAAGTTCAGGTACCAACCCTGCGTCTTAAACCATTGAATGAATTATTTGACCATTACGAAACACATATAGAGACGCATAATAACCAAGAAGAAATTGCAAATACACAAATTAATTCTCCACACACAGAGGAGGATAATCGAATCCCTTGTAAAATAATCAATGGAGTAAGAAGAGGAAAAGAGGAAGTAGATATTAATGAAAATGAAATTAGTGCCAATTGCGTTAATGCGAAGTTAAACAATGAAGACGAGTTTATAAATAAAGAAATATCTATAAAGGAAAACAAAGAATTAAATAAAAATTTTAATCTAGACATTCAAGAGGAACCTTTACAAACCTCTTCCGAAATGCTAGACTCACGAATCCCTGGAGGGGGAAGTAACCAAACCTCTCCTGAATTATTGAATGAATCTGGGAATCCTGGAGAGGGAAGTAACCAAACCTCTCCTGAATTATTAAATCCTGGAGAGGGAAGTTACCAAACCTCTCCTGAATTATTAAATTCCAAGAGTCCTGGAGAGGGAAGTTACCAAACCTCTCCTGAATTATTAAATCCCAAAAATCCTGGAGAGGGAAGTTACCAAACCTCTCCTGAAATATTAAATAATTCCAAAATCTCTGGAGGGGGAAGTTACCAAACCTCTCCAGAAGATTTAAATAATCCTAGAATAACAGAGGCAAGTTTCCAGACTCCTCTAGTATATTCTACTCCGGCCGATTACGAGGAGGGAAGTAACCAAACCTCACTACGTAATACGACAGAATTTTGTTTAAAAGAGCCGAAAAATGAGAGCTCTTTAAATTATGAGGAAAAAATAATATTTCCAAGGGTTGGAATACCCATAAAGGGTGCAGATGTTAATAAAAATACCTCTCAGGTTACTATTGGAGAACTTATGAGAAGGGTAAAATTATACAAACCTAATATGGAAAAAATATATGAAGCTAACAGAAAAAGTAAACCGTCTTCAAAAACTTTGGCAAGTGCACAAATTCGATTCCAGGAGATAATGGAAAATTTTAGAAATCAACGTAAACCGAAACAACACCAATCAACGCCCGAAACATCCACTAACGGTGTTATTTTACGCGAATGTTTTGTATCATCCGGAGAACTTAAGAAAGATAGGCTTACAGAGATTACGAAATTGTTACGACTAGAACACTTAAATTATGAAGAAAGAAAAACCGTTATGAAACTTATAAGTAATAGTCAAGATCGATTTCATATTCCCGGAGAAAAATTAACAGCAACGCATGTATTGCGACATCAAATACCGACAACAGATGATCGACCTATAAATACGCGACAATATAGATTTCCACAAGTCCACAAGGAAGAAATAAATAGGCAGGTAAAGGAACTGCTCGAGGCAGGAATCATAAAACCTTCTCATTCACCTTACAATACACCCGTTTGGATAGTATCAAAAAAGGAGGACTCTCAGGGAAACAAACGTTGGAGAGTAGTATTAGATTTCCGAGGTGTGAACGAAAAAACTGAGGGCGATGCCTATCCATTACCAAATATTGTTGAAATCATCGATCAATTAGGAAATGCAAAATATTTCACAGTATGCGATCTCGCCTCTGGGTTCCACCAAATAGAAATGGACCCTGCGGATAGCCATAAAACTGCGTTTACGACCCCTAACGGCCATTACGAATTTGTAAGAATGCCTTTCGGGTTAAAGAATGCTCCCGCTACTTTCCAACGATTAATGGATTTAATATTGGCAGGGATAGAAGGTGTGTTTATTTACATGGACGATATTATTATTTCTGCCGCTACCTTAGAAGAACATGAAAAAAGATTCAATTTAGTAATGGATCGACTCCGCCAAGCTAACCTGAAATTACAGCCCGATAAATGCGAGTTCTTAAAAACTGAAGTAACATACTTAGGACACATAATAAGGTCGCGACGGAATTAAACCCGATCCCAAAAAATTAGAGGCCGTGAGACAATTTCCTAGGCCAAAAACACCGAAAAATATTAAACAATTTCTGGGATTAGCAGGATATTACAGAAGATTCATACCAAATTTTTCAAAATTAGCTAAACCTTTAACAAACCTATTAAAAAATGATACGCCTTTTAATTGGACATCTGTTCAAGAAGAATCTTTCAAAATATTAAAACAAAAATTATGTCAGGAACCAGTCTTACTAATATCCGACTTTTCAAAACCCTTTATTTTAACTACCGACGCTTCTGGAACTGCCGTAGGAGGTATATTATCGCAAGGAGAAATAAATAAAGATCGACCAATAGCATACGCTTCACGAACTTTAACTGACAACGAAGTAAATATGACACATACGAAAAAGAAGCCTTAGCAATAATATATTGTGTTAAACATTTTCGACCATACCTATACGGACGAAAATTCACTCTAGTTACAGATCATAAACCCTTGCTCTGGTTTAAAAACGCACAAGATGCAAATATGAGAATCCTCCGTTGGAGATTAAAATTAGCAGAATATGAATATGACGTAGTATATAAAGCAGGCAAGACCAACGTAATGCCGATGCATTATCAAGAAACCCGGTAAACTTTGAAGAAGCGGATTGCAAAATAATTAATAAAAAACTCTTAAATCCCAATGATCCGAAAGATGCAGAGATAATTTCTAAAATGCTTAGAAGAATCTGACGAGGACGAAGAGGACGAGGATTTCGAT
>JASTWK010001583.1:0-30030 GCA_030770225.1 Temnothorax unifasciatus | reverse complement strand
AAAAAAGTTAATAATAAAGGGGTTTCCGAATTTGTTAAAAACAAAAACCAAGTTTACCGAAATTTTAATAACTTTAGAACTAATCAATCAAATCTTAACGAATTATATATGAAATAAAGACAAAAAGATTAAAGAATATAATAGAATTAATAAAAATTGCTAATAATAAAGGGGTTACCGATTTTGGTTTTAAACAAACCAGCCAAACTTACCAAAATTTCTATAACTCAAGAACTGATTAACCAAATTTTATCTAAAAAAAGCTATATAATTGCTTTAATTTCCGCAAATTTTGAGATATCGAGTTTAACTTTTTTTATGGATAGAGTATCATTAAAGGTAGGTTGGTGTTGAATTTGGCAATAATCGGTGAAGGGGTTACCGATTTTTGCCTAAAAAGTGTACAAGTTATACATGTAATCTTATACGTATATAGAACATATCATTAAAGGAAGGTTGTTTTGAATTTCGCGAAGATTGGTGAAAGGGTTACCGATTTCTGCCTAAAAAATATATAGGGTAGACCGAGGCGAATCGGATTACTAATTAGCACGATAAAATAGCTCGTTTGAAAAAAACACTAACAAAAACTGTCTTAAAACTTATATTGATCCGATTCGCCTCGGTCTACCCTAAGTTATTTGATGGATAGAGTATCATTAAAGAAAGATTGTTAGTGAATTTGGCGAGAATTGGTGAAGGGATTACCGATTTCTGCTTAAAAAGTGTATAAGATGTACATGTAATTTTATATAGAGTACGGTATGTTAATGAAATATTATAATTTAAATTAATAATTTATATTAATTTATAAATATTTCCGTGTTCATTTCTTACTCTTTCTATAATACAATATTAATTTTAATTTTGTCAAATGTTTTACCGTTTGACTATGGCCTTATGACTGATTGTGAGTAAAAATTTTGAAATTACAGAAAATGTACAGAGCAATAAGCCGTATCGTAGGACGACCAAGTGACAATATCATAGTGTCAATATAGTACATTTCTGGAAGTACTTATTTTATGAGAACAATAGGAAAACCACAGAGATACCAATACACGACAATCTGTCGCAATTTCGTATGAATTATACGTAAAAAACAAAATTTCCATCACACGATTATTATGCAAAAGCGATCATATGATCAATAGTTTGTTAGATATTCCAATATCGCGCTAATTGTCAAGCCATATTTTTGATTAATAGGCTACCGAGTGCGTGGTCACTAGCCTCGCACTCGGTAGCCTATTTCCGTCTTCTTCCATCAGAACCCCCCCCCCCCCTCCTTCTTCTTGTCTGCCACGTCCTTACCGTTCAGAAGCAACGAATGTATCTCTCAGTGAGTTCTGTCTATATATAATAAACATTCCATTCTTTTGAGGCTTAATCGAGGTCTATTGTTTTCTATCGCAACCCCGGATAATCCAACATTATGGGCCCAGTAACGACGTCGATCCCAATCGATATCTGAGTCCGTTGCAAATATAACGTAAACTGGCCACGAGGGATAGAAAGTCCGCTGTATCTGCGGCTATTGCAAAGAGTAAAGTCGAAGAGACTACTGTCACTGAAATCATGGGTAGCAGTGAATTGAGTTCGAATAAGATTCATTATCTAAGGGAAGATAATTACGAGTCGTGGAAAATACACGCTGAGACTCTTCTGTGTAATAATGATCTTTGGGAGTACGCAAGTGGAGAGTGTGCTTTACTTGACTCAATTGCTGGAGTCGCAGCAGATGTAAGAGAAGCCGAAAGAAAGAAATGGATAAGGAATGACAGAAAGGCCAAGTCTACTCTTTTGTTGGCAATACACCCTGATGAAGTAAAGGGATTGAGTAAATGTGAGACATCGCGAGACTTGTGGCTGAAGCTCAAATCCACGTATGCGTCAAGAGGTCCAGCGAGAAAGGCGACCTTGTGGAAGGAGCTTTAAATGTTAAGGCTGCAAGAAGGAGGCGATGTTAAGGCTTATTTAAATCGTCTTTCTGATATCTTGAAGAAACTGAAAGCCATGGGAGTGGTAATAGATTGTGAGTTTGAATCCATTATTGTATTATGCAGTCTACCTCCGTCATACTCAGATTTCAGGTGTGCCATGGAGAGTCGAGACGAAGTAATGCCTCTGGATAAGTTGAAAATTAAAATTCTTTAGGAGACTCAGCTCAGACGTCAAGTAGATTTGGTTCAAGCATCCGGAAGTCCAGCTCTGAATCGTTGGAAGGATCGCGGGCAGAAGAAAAGGATTCAGTGTACGGGCAACAAAGGAAAGTCAGCTGCACCAGAGAAACCAAAGTTTCGATGCTATGGGTGTCAAGGTTATGGACATGCGATAGCGGAATGCCCAGATAAGAAAAAGGAGAAGTAACCCTCGCAAAAGTCTGAGAATTCAAAACAGAAAGCTAATGCCGTCGATGAATCATATGCTGTATGTTATATGGCGGCATCTCGAGTGTGCAAGCCACTAAATACACAAGGCTGGATCCTTGATAGTGGATGCACGTCACATCTATGTGGCGACGAGCGATTATTTCAAAATCTGGATTCATCAGCACAAGGACAGCTAAACCTAGCTAGCAACACGTCGACAGCAATTGATGGAAGAGGTGCGGTAATCGTCAGATCATCAGTTCCTGGGGAGGACAGAATGACTAACATTGAGCTAAAGGACACCCTCTTCGTACCGGACTTAAGAAATAATCTAGTCTCGGTTTCTAAAATCACTCAGAGAGGTCATAAGGTGCTCTTTGATAGAGACAGGGCAGTTGTCACTGACAGGAGAGGACACGCCACAATGTTCGCACAATGTAAGAGTAACTTATATTACTTAGATATTTATCATAATCAAGTTTTGAGTGCTTTAGGCGCCCAGAAGGACGCTGACTTGAAAACCTGGCATGAGAGAATGGGCCATCTCAATCAAAAGGATTTGATAAAGGTGCTACATGATGTCTATGAGCAAGATGGGCTCGAGAAACACTCAGAGGACTTGTCGGCGTGCGAGATATGCACTCAAGGTAAAATGACCGCATTATCGTTTCCAAAAGGTGCATTACCATGTTCGGAGTTACTTGAAATAGTACACACAGATGTCGTTGGGCCCATGCGTACACAGGCGAGAAATGGTGCTCGGTACTTCGTCACATTTATTGACGACGCGTCAAGATGGTGCAAATTATATTTTCTAGGGTAAAAATCGGGAGTCCTGGAAGCTTTCCAGCAATATAAGAGTCATGTCGAGAGAAAAACAGGCAAGAAGATAAAGTACCTACAATCAGATAACGGTAAGGAATACTGCAACTCAGAGTTTGACGGACTCTTAATACAACTTGGAATAGGACGACGATTGACAGTGCCACAAACTCCTGAACAGAATGAGACTGCCGAGAGAATGAATCAAACATTGCTGGATATGGCAAGGTGTCTTTTGCTACAGTCAGGATTACCACCAAGCTTTTGGATGGAGGCAATTGCAACCGCGGGCTACATAAGGAATAGGTCCCCTACGGCGGCGCTCGCAGGGTGCCCCATATAAGAAGTGGATAGGAGAGGTACCAACCCTAGACCATATAAGAAAGTTTGGTTCAACTGCCTATGTTCTGGACAAGACACAACCTAAGGACAAGTTTGCGGCAAGATCAATGAAAGGCATTTTGGTAGGATATGCTAGAGAAACAAAAGGGTATAGGGTATGGTTTCTCGATTTGAAGAAGATAGTCATAGCAAAAGACGTGCGAGTTCATGAAAATGAGGAGAAGTCACCTTCATATCTGACATCGTTGGAATTGGTCGAGGACGAGGCGGTGCCTAACCATGAAGTGAACAAAGATCAAAATCAGATAAAAGCTGAAATTCATACGCAGGACTGTGACGTGGATTCGCAGTCACCCAAGGTAAACCTCGACCTGAAGATCGAGGTGAGACACCAGAAGAAACCAGCCAGCGGGACGAGCGTAATGACGGGAACAAAGATCAACAGGATGACCGACAATCCAATACTCTCCGTCGAGGCCCTGGCAGGCCTAAGGTTTTGCGGACTGGACAAAGAGATCGACCGCAAAAACAATATTCCACGCTTCGTAACAGTGAAACGATGGAGTTACCGGAGAATCTTCTAACTGAAGAACTCGAGGATGATGTCTTCGCAGGGGCTGCGGAACTTTCTCTATGTGAGGTAATGGCAAGTGAAGAAAGGGAAGAATGGGAGGAAGCCATAATGTCAGAGATCATCAGTTTGATTAAACACGATACGTTTGAAATTACTGACAAGCAGGGACATCAGAATGTGATTGGCTGTAGATTAGTTCTTGTTAGAGTAAAACATTTAAATTTCCCGCGTTTACTAGTAAGTTAGGTTACGACATGGTTGCCATAGCGGTTGGTATGCTGTATACGGATTATTATAAACTTAAAGGTTGGCTGTACTGTACAAGATATTCGATCTCGCTTCTCTGTTACATCGCTCGCGCTTCTGTGCTCGACAAACGTTATTCTGTGTATCCGAAATAATAAAAACGATCATATTGATACATCAACATGGTAGCAGAGCGTGGTTCCTCGTGAGTGGAGACTGCAGTGAACATTGACAGTTCGGTTGCTCGTAAGTGCAAGTGAGTGCGGCAGTAAACATTGATAAAAGCGCGGTAAAAGGGCGCGGCTGTCTGGTGCGTTTACTGGAAATCCGTAAACATGGAATTTCATGGAATCGAGAAGCTTCGAGGTGCCGAGAACTGGAACATTTGGAAATTCGCGGTGAAAAACTTGCTACGTGGAACCGAGGGGGCATATGAGGTGTGCAACGGCGAAGTAAAGAAACCGGCGCCGTTGGTAGCGGCTGCGGCCGCCGATGTACAAGCTGCATACCAGGTAAACCTGAGAGCGTGGGACAAGGCGGATCGCGCTGCGAGTCAAATAATCGTAAAAACCCTGGAATCAAAGGTAATGGTGCTACTGGTGACGTGTGAATCGGCGAGAGAAATGTGGCTTAAATTACATTCAGTATACGAACAACAAACGAAACAGGCTGCACATACGGTTCAAGCAGAATTTTTTAGTTTTAATAAGAATCCAGTCGATGATATAGTAACTCATATTGCAAAATTTGAAGGTTTGATTCTACGTATGCAGCAACTGAATGTGAAGCCAGATGAGTCATCGCTCATGGTTAAATTGCTGGACTCGCTCCCAGATGATTACGAGAGTCTTCGACAGGCGTGGTGGGCGAGACCTGAAGATCAACAAACAGTCGCTAACTTGGTGGGATTGCTGACGTCCGATGAAAAACGTCGACAACAACGAGCTGAAAAACAAGACGAGTTGGTAGCATTAATGGCGAGTAAAGCCAAAATCCGAGGAAAGAGCGGCCGTGGCAGTATTAGCAATAAAAGTAACCATTCGAAGAAACCAGCCGAATCCACTGGTGAAAGTAACAAGGATAAATTCTCGAATTTCAGGTGTTATCGGTGTAATGGCGTTGGTCATATTCGTCGTGACTGCAAAAAGAAAAAGCAAGGTGATACAGACACTTCGAAAGACGGATCAAGAGGACGAGGCGTTCGTCTGTGAGGCCCTCAGCGTTGAAGAAAATGACATTTGGATTGCTGATTCTGGCGCAACAGATCACGTAACTCATCATGGTGAATGGTTTTCGTCTTTTGAACGGTTCGTGACTCCAGTTAAAGTATATATTGGCGATAAATCAACGATGGATGCTCTTGGCAAAGGCACTATCAAATTCGAAGCACTGGTTAATGAGAAATGGATATCTTGTTATATGGAAAACGTCCTGTATGTACCGACTGCACGCAGAAATTTGTTTTCAGTTATCTCAGCGCTGGATAAAGGAATGTCATTTAATTCCTCAAAGAACGAATGCAAATTCGTAAAGAACGGCATTGTCAAGGCTCGTGGCGTTCGGGCTGGTCAATTGTTTAAGATGATAATCCGAATAAAGCAACCAGAAATTCCGTACGTAAGTGAAGCAAATGTGTCATCCAAGGATACTTTGCACACTTGGCACGAAAGATTCGGACACCAAAATAAGCGACACGTGAAGAAGCTACTCAAGGAACACGGAATCGACTTCGTGGAAGATGATAAGTTTTGCGGAGCCTGTGTGGAAGGCAAGCAACATCGAAGCAGTTTTCACGAGCGTCAACAGCGTGCTATGGAACCTGGCGAAATTATACATGCTGATTTGTGCGGTCCGATGGAGTGTGCGTCACTAGGAAAATCGAGGTACTTCGTATGTTTTACATGCGATTTCTCGAGATTACGCATGGTTTATTTCCTCAAGGAAAAATCGGAAACTGCAGAAAAGATTGCCGAGATGCTACAAGTTGTCAAGAATCAACGTGGGCGACCGATAAAGATCTTCCAGTGTGATGGCGGCACGGAGTTCGACAACGCTGAAGTACGTAAACTCATGAAATTAAACGGAGTAACGCTGGCAATTACGAATCCATACTCTCCACAGCAAAACGACTGTGCTGAGCGGACTAACAGAACCGTGGTGGATCTGGCTCGAACAATGCTTCTGGCGAAGAACTTACCTAAGTTTTTATGGGCCGAAGCAGTGAATGCTGCGCCCAGCAAACGAAAAAAGATTGAAAAGAATTAAAACGGGATTGCCAGGAATTCAATTAAAGACTTTCCGAATTCCATTTTGTCCAAAAAAGGGATTGAAATAGTTTCAATATCATGGAATTCCTTATTTTGGAAAGAATTTGTCTTTTTTGAATCCCATCCAATTCCGACACAAAAACGTAACGAAATGAATACCACTGAATGCCAGGTTAGGGATTGGAAAGTTTCGTCATGAATTCCATTGAATACCATTCACCATTGATTCCGTTCACGAAATGAATACCATTGAATGCCAAACTAGGAATTAAAAATTTCCGTATTAAATTCCATTGAATTCCGTCTATTCTGACAATAAAATGAATACCATTGAATTCGCGGCGCCGTTGCTCGTCGTCGTTCGCGCGTCGACGGGTCCCTCGGCCGTTGCGTCGTCGCCGACGCGCGGCGACGCGACGGCGACGGCGACGATTCGCTCGCGAGGGTCGCGGGTCCGCACTGGGCCCCCGGCGAGGTAGCGTCGTCGGACGCCACTCCGGACACCTCCGCCACTTCCATGTTCATTGCCATTTAACATGCCAGCTGTAAACATTCGCGAATAACGACGATAAACACGACGCATACGGTTTCCCCGTCGTTCCTCCGGACTCCTCGGAGTTCGGCGCGACTCGCTTACGCGGAGGCCACTTGATTACACACGATCGTGGACGACGGAAAGCGCGCGGTGCGAGCGGCAACGCGGGCTTGCGCGACGAGAGGGTCCGGCTCGCGCCCGCTACGCGGCGCATCACCGGTATACTTTCGCGCAATTAAGGTTCAACATCGACCTCTATATCTAGGGCAGCTCGGCAGGGTTTCTACAGCGTTCTCAAGTTCGCTCGTGGCGGACAGCTGACCGCTACAGCCTATAAGTTTTTTGTCAATCAGCTATATTCGGGATAAACTAACTGCGTATAGTTTTATTCTTTGCTCTCTAAATTTTTCTATACTATCTTGAAATCTTTTGCATATTATGATTATATCCTAGCTGTGCAAGATTAGTATGGTATTTACTTCATTCGTGTATACTTATATTTTCGAGAAAAATTTTCTGCGTGTAGGATTGGATGGAATTGAAAATTTCTTTTTTGGATTCCATGGGATTGGACCATCTCATTTCGAATCCCATCTAATTTCATCTAATTCCGCCAAAAAAGGGATTCAAAGGTATTAAAAAATTTTAATATCTTTTAATCCTTTTGCGTTTGCTGGGCGGTTTACACTTTAAACCGAACCGGACCAAGCAGCGTCGATGGAAAAACACCGTATGAGCTGTTTTCGGGGAAGAACATTCATCTGGAAAAATTTCATGTGTTTGGCACTGGGTGTTATGTACATACGCCCAAGGAAAAACGCAAGAAATGGGACAAGAAAGGAAAATACGGCATGTGTGTCGGATACTCGGACAACATGGATGGCTTTCGCATTTGGCTCAAGTCAGAAAACCGTATAGTTCGGAGCAAGGATGTCGTGTTTGAGCAGGAAACCGCGGGGAAGCTGTTGACTCTGTTTCCTGGTGAAACGAGTGATAATACGCAAGCCGAAGAACAGAAGAGTGAACCCGAATCAGTTGGCCTATCGCCTAAGTCGTCGCCTACGTTCCCTGAACCGGATCCGGAAAAGCTGACATGGGAGACTCCAGCTTCTTCTACGGCAGAACGGCAACTACGAGATCGAAAAACTCTACAGGAACCAAAGCGTCTGATTGAAATAATGATTGCTGAAATTGACGAGCCTAGAAATTATAGTGAGGCAATGAAGTCAGCGGAAAAAGAGCACTGGATCGCAGCGATGGAGGAGGAAATGACTTCTCTGAAAGAAAATTCGACGTGGGACTTGGTCGAACTACCAGCAGGCCGCAAGGCTATTTCGAACCGTTGGGTCTATCGAGTGAAACGCAATGTTAATGGTGAAATCATCCGGTACAAGGCTCGTCTGGTCGTCCGAGGATTCAATCAGCGAGAGGGAGTCGATTACACCGAGACCTTTAGCCCTGTTGTACGATTTGAAACCATTCGGGCGGTGATAAGTGTTGCAGCAAACGAGAAATTGGAACTAGCTCAATTTGACGTCAAAACAGCGTTTTAAACAGCAAGATTAAAGAAGAAATTTATATGCAACAGCCTGAAGGTTATGAGGACGGCAGCCAGCGTGTGTGTAGAATCTTAAAGAGCTTATATGGATTAAAACAGTCCCCGAGATGCTGGACTGAACGATTTAAAGAGGTTATGATCTCTCTCGGTTTACAAGAGAGTGCAGCGGATCCGTGCTTGATCTATTGTATTGATGGTGACGACAAGCTAATTGTGGTGAACTACGTCGACGACGGATTTGTTGCTGCGACGAAGAAAACCATTATTAAGAAATTCCTGAGTAGACTGAAAGCGGAATTTAAAATAACGGTTGAGCCAGTCGGATGCTACTTGAACGTCCAGATTGATCGTCTCGACGACGGTTCAATTGTCATTAGCCAGAAGAGATATACTGAGGACATCATTCGACGTTTCAACATGGAAGATGCGAACTCAGTTTCGACTCCAGTCGAGAAGGGTCAACTTACGGAAGAAACAACAGATGAAGAGACAAATGCCCCATATCGAGAGGCAGTGGGATGTCTTATGTATCTGGCAGTAGCCACGAGACCGGACATCGCGTTTGCTGTGAGTTACGTATCACAGTTCCTCGAGAAACCTAAGGAACAGCATTGGGCCATGGTCAAGCGTATACTGAAATACCTTAGGGGTACAACTACAATGGGCATTAGGTACAATGCTGCTGGGGTGGCAGGTGAGCTGGAATCTTACAGCGACGCCGACTACGCAAGTGACGAGGCTACGCGACGCTCAGTCAGTGGTATAGTTTTCAAGTTCAGCGGAGGAGCTCTGGGCGAGTAAACGACAGCAGAGTGTGGCCTTATCTACTACGGAAGCGGAGTACGTGGCCGCCAGTTATTCTGCGAAGGATGCTGTATGGCTGAGTCGTTTGTTCAACGAAATTTCGCCATTGGGGAAAGTGCCTCTGCTTCTGGTGGATAACGCTAGTGCCATCAAGCTAGCCAAAAATCCGAGCTTTCATAAGCGCTCCAAGCACATAGATGTGCGTGCTCATTTTGTGCGTGAACGGGTCCGGGAGAGTTGAGGATAGAGCACATTTCAAGCGAGGAACAAGTCGCAGACGTCTTGATGAAACCGATTCCGCGCGTGCAATTTCAACGGTTGCGTGAAAAGTTAGGCATGGTTGCACATTAATCATGGACTTTATTATATGGACCCTAAGAGTTATTATTTTGTTTCTAAAATCCTGTCTGTAAAAAGAAAATTTTAAGTTTAAGGGGAAGTGTTAGAGTAAAACATTTAAATTTCCCGCGTTTACTAGTAAGTTAGGTTACGACATGGTTGCCATAGCGGTTGGTATGCTGTATACGGATTATTATAAACTTAAAGGTTGGCTGTACTGTACAAGATATTCGATCTCGCTTCTCTGTTACATCGCTCGCGCTTCTGTGCTCGACAAACGTTATTCTGTGTATCCGAAATAATAAAAACGATCATATTGATACATCAACAGTTCTGACTAATAAATATTGCCCTGATGGAACGGTTGAAAGGCGGAAAGCCAGACCGGTGGCTAAAGGGTATAGTCAAAACGATACGGAATAGACTATGAGGAAACTTTTGCACCGGTCGCACGCCTGGAATCCATCAGATTTCTCATGGCACTATCTGTGGAGTATAGCCTGAAGATACATCAACTTGATGTGGTAACTGCATACTTAAATGCTCCGTTACGTGAGGAAGTAGTTATGGAGGTTCCTGGCATGCTGGAGAAGATGCTGCAGAAGATCACCGTGAATACAAAGATAGAATCAACGGTTAGAGAGAAGGCAAGCAATATGTTGGGCAAGATATGCGCTGGGAGGAGTATATGTCGATTAAAGAAGGCTCTATATGGACTTCGGCAAGTCGGACGAGATTGGCATGAAGAGTTAAAAACTGCTAAGTATAGGACTAACGCCAGTAGCTGGAGAACCCTGTATGTTTGTCTTACATCGTAATGAGGATATACTTGTCACACTTTATGTAGATGACATATTAATAGCTGCAAGGGACATTAGTTGGATAAATGAGATTAAAGTTAAACTAACCGATAGTTTTGAAATTAAGTATCTTGGTCTTGCAAAATTCTGTCTAGGTCTTGAAATTCACCAAGAAGCTGAATCCATTGCGGTTAACCAACGTGGATACACCCTGGACGTCCTAAAGCGCTTTGGGATAGACTAGTGCAATAAGGTGGCTACTCCTGCGGAAGCAAGTTCTAAGAAAAAAACGGAAGAGACGACTGTCTCAACTACAGATAAATGGCCGTACCGAGAATTAATGGGTGCTCTTATATACCTATCAGTCGCTACGAGACCGGATATCTCAAACACTGTGTCAAGGCTGGCACAATTCACGAATGAGGCCCGATATCATCATTGACTAGCTGCCAAGCGAGTTTTAAAATACTTGGCAGGGACATTGGACCTCGGGCTATACTTTAAGAAGACGGGTCGACCCATGTATGGATACTCAGATGCTGACTTCGCGCACGATGTAACTGATCGGAAATCCTACTCTGTATATGTCTTCTTATTCGGCGGGTCTGCAATTGCTTGGAGGTCACGGAAACAACGAACTGTCTCCTTATCTTTTACGGAGGCAGAATATATCAGTCTGAGTGAAGCAGTGAAGGAAGCCATCCATCTTCAGAGTTTGTTCGAGGAGTTGAAAATTGCAGGATCGAGCGGGTCTAATTGTAAGATTTACATCGACAATAGAGGTGCCGAATGTATTGCCAAAAATCCAACATCACACGATAGAGTAAAGCATATAGACGTCCGCCATCATTTTATCAGGGAGAAGATTGCGACAGGCAAAGTGCGGATAGAGCATGTTTCGACGAATGATATGTTGACGGACATTCTTACAAAGGCGCTGGGAAGACCACAACACGAAAAGTTCGTGCGAGGAATGAGAATGAGAACGATCCAGGAAAGGAACAAATATGGGCATGCCAATTATAATAAGGGGGCGTGTTAGATATTCCAATATCGCGCTAATTGTCAAGCCATATTTTTGATTAGCGTGATCACTAGCCTCGCACCCAGTAGCCTATTTCCGTCTTCTTCCATCAGAACCACCCCTCCTTCTTCTTGTCTGCCACGTCCTTACCGTTCAGAAGCAACGAATGTATCTCTCAGTGAGTTCTGTCTATATATAATAAACATTCCATTCTTTTGAGGCTTAATCGAGGTCTATTGTTTTCTATCGCAACCCCGGATAATCCAACAAGTTTTTTAATTAATAGAATACATTACTCTAAACAAATATAAATAATCAGGTACATTGCACCGAACAATTAATCATCCTTAATCCTAATAGGCTAAGTTATGGGCAACACCACGCAGATAATCAACAACGTCACCTTTGCTATAGGTGCCCACAACATTAAGCAACCGCCTATTACAATCTCGATATTTTCTGTTTTTCATTTGTCGAACGTCACTTCGAATTATCTGTTCAAGCTTTAATTCGGTCAGAGCTTGCTCATCAAGCATTAAATTAATAAATCTCCGTGAAGTAACATGAGCCGCTTGAGCACGAAAGTTAAAGGCGTTATGCCAACCTTCAACGATGTTGTTGGTACAATCTCCACCTTCAAGAGTAGTATCGTAATGATTCCACAAGACTACGGAATAAAGCACCACTTCGTACTTTACGCCAATTAATAGTACCGATCCAAGTTAATTCAAAATAAGAAAGCAACATTTCCTATTCGCCAGCGTGATCGGAGTAAAATGCTGACGCAATTAATGCCTCGTATGCAGCTTCAATGTCAGCCGGAGGTACAAATGCGAGTGCACTTAACATCCTGAGATTCAACGCGTAGTCACCACTACGAGCATATGCTGATTGCAGTCCAAATTGTTGAATGTGCTTCCAAATGCACTGTGACATATAGAAAAAACAACCTTCAACACCACAAAACACTTTAGTAATTGCTTTGATAAATACGTGTTCGAAGTCAACCATCACTGTCACCGGTTGTAAACGTGGCTCCATTGACTGCAACTCTTTCAGCATTTTCGTGTAGGCTTTCTCGCTTTTACCGGTTGTCAGCACAAACACAAGTGGCAACACCTCACCTCCAACAGCCCCATGTATAGTGTACATTTGATACAATATGTTAGGAACGACACAAAATGTACCATCGGCATACCACACATCACACGAAATTGCACAATGCGACTTTTCACGCGAACGGAAATCCACCCCTACCCCCCCTTCCGCTCATATGTGTACAGTCTATACACTTACATCAGCAAATTACTTCCTTTAGCACTAACACAAACTTGTAAATTTTTTAAACTTTTTTTGTTCATAACTTTAAATTGCCCTCCTGCACCCTCATGATATATTATATAGGATATATTTATCATTATAAAAGCTAAGTGATATGCAAATGGATATTTTGCTCTCTCCCGCTTATATGTGTACTTCTATCCCGTTAAAATAACTGCTATATTTTCCAAACTTTTTTGTGAATAACTTTTTAATAAAAAACGAGCGACGGCTAAAACCTTCTAAAGGTTACTCAGGAGGGTGACCTTGACAACATATGTCAAGATTAAGGTCATTGGCGAGAGCTGTGTAAAGGTAAATATTTATCCTAACAATAAGTCTTTAATGAATATGTTAAAAAAGTTTATTACAGCAGAGATTGCAATGAAATTTATTGGCTCTTATATATTATATTTGAAGAAAATTATTTGTTCAAATGTATTTAAATAAATGTATTATATATCTTTTATGTACAGGATAATTTCAATATAATTAAAAATTTTATGTAATTAATAATTTTTACGTTTTAATTGTGACATAATCAAGAGACACGATAATGTCTCGCGCCTAATGTGGAAAGAGACACGCGAAAACGCGAGTAAGACGCGCGAGCCGAGTACGATAAGATTTTACGATTCTCGTGGCTGGCGACGCTAGCTCGAGCAAGAAAGAGACGCAGATGTATGGCTGCGCTCTTCGGCCGCTCGAAGCTGGCCGAACGCCGAACAGCCGCCGCACACGTACGCGGCTGCTCGCTTATCACAGAACGTCGCTTATGTGCGCTGTGCTGCTGCTTGCACATGACAAAATAGTCTTGAACATTGAAACGGATCATCATGTGACCCACCGATGATGGAACACAAGCGCTGCGAGTGGTAACATTTAACACTCAACTTTCGCCTAAAATCGGGCCAGGTTTTTGCGGGTAGCCAAGTATGGAGATCGGTCTCCTTATATCTTACTCCCTGGTATAAGTAAGAACAGTAAGTTCACTCCATGTCGAAGCCTTTGTTCTTCGTGGCAAACGCCATGATGTTGATTGTGCGAGCGTGTTTTATTTCAACCGCTTACTAGAAACCGTTTGATAATTGTATAAGATGAAAAAAAATATGAGAATAATATATTAATTAAATATTCGAAGCAAAAATGTCACAACACATGCACATAAGTAAAAAATACATGTGCATTTTATTTGAATAATAGAAACCGCTTGTGATAATTATATAAAAAATATAAAAAATATAAAAAATATATTATATATATTAATTAAATATTCGAAACAAAAATGTCACGACACATTTTATTCATGTATATTTTATTCATTTTATTGATGTATTAATATATTCATTTTTTTATGTATTTATTTATTTATTATCTTATTACATAATATTCAAATAGCATATTTTTACAGTATTTATATATGTATCGGCGCGTATTGTATTTGTATTTATTTAAAAAAATTTTTTTTATAAAATTATAATGAGTAATAAAAGTGGTTATTGATATGTATTTAAAGATTGCGGGATCAAAGAAAACTATTCTGATTTCCAAAAAATTCAGAAACGTATTTATTATAACAAATACATGAATACATAAATACGTTAAATACACATAAATACATATAATACATTAACACATTAATACATAAATAAATATGCTATTCGTATATTATGTAATAAGATACATAATAAATAAATACATTTGAAAAAATTAATACATAAATATATTAATACATTAATATATTTAATGCATTCAAGTCTTAATATATTTATGTATTAATTTTTTTAAGTGTATTTATTGATTATGTATCTTATTACATAATATACAAATAGCATACTTATGTATTAATGTGTTAATGTATTTATATATTTATGTGTATTTAACGTATTTATGTATTCATGTATTTGTCATAATAAATATGTACCTTTCTGAATCTTTCGGAAATCGGAATAAAGTTTCCTTTGATCCCAAAATCTTTAAATACACATCGATAACCACTTTTATTACTCATTATAATTTTATTAAAAATTTTTTTTAAAATAAATACAAATACAATACAACTGACGCGCCGATGTATCTAACCAAATGAACTGTCAGATGACAGCCGCCATGTTATTAATTGTGCGAATCGCGATATTCATTTACTAACTTCTTAGGGGAATGTACCTACTGTTCTTACTTATACTGTGCCTAAACTATCTTGAATCTACTTCGCACATACATATATCTATTCACATTTTAATCAAATTCGCTCTTTAATCACACAAACCTCACACATGCGCTTGAAATGTTTGCATATATAGATATTTATTGACTAATGCTAAGTTTTTTTTAGTGAAATCTGTTGTTCTAGTAAGCATAATAATGAAAGAATTAAATGTCATGATAAACACAATTTTTCACGCACAATACCAAATTCTTGTACTTTAAATATTTTATTGTTCTATTTGATAGGGAAATATAACTGACGCAGTGGGATTTTACATATGCAACTAATAATAGTTTATTCCAATTAGATTACAAAAGTATATTCGGTTACTTGCGACGCTCGAACTATATATGTATCGCGCGTGGCGACTCACTCGAGACTAACTATGTGACAAGGTTACAGGCGTCAACAGCCCAAGAATACGCGTCGATATATATCGCGCCACCGGCTCGATAGTAGTTACTTCGCGTCTCTAACACTATTACATATAATAAAAGAATTAAGTTATATGATGTATATAAACTCAGGCTCAGTTGGCACGGCGTTTGACATCACTACTTTTATAACAAAAATAGATTAAAACAACATTGTTTCGTACAGTAGTTATTTTGACAGGCATGGGCGCTTGGCGCTCTCTTTTTATCTTTCTTTAAAGGTATATATCGTAATAATGTAAAATAAACATGTTCAACGATTAATACTTCTAGAGAATAACAGCATCCTTAATATCTATTTTTAAAAACGTTTTTTGAAAAAAATTTGAATATTTTTTTAGAAAATATTTTCAATATATCAGGAATATTACTTAACCCTTTAACGGCTGATTTTTTTGCAAGAGTTTAACACACTCGACTAATAATGGATTAACGTTAGCAAGTATCAAATATGTAAAAAAAATTTTTTTTACAATTTTCCTACTTTTTAAACTACCCTTACATTGAAGAAAACATCCCAGTAGTTCAGAAACATTACAAGTCGAAAATCTGGCTTATATCATTCTCAAATGAGAAAAATTTTACTAGGACATGGAAACCACCCAAGCTATCCCGTTGAAGGTTAGCCAAACCACCCCTTTGAAAAAATAATAGAATGACTATTTTAAACGCTATTCTAAACATAAAGAGTCTTTGTTTGGCGTATTATCACTGTTAAGGGTAATTTTTGTGCAGCTCTTTTTTGTACATAATTTTGATTTTATTTCAAAACGTATACATAAACTGAAGGTAAACAAAAAAATTCTAACTAAACTTTGTGCTTATTTTTTATTTTACTTCTTCATAGAGGAAGCTTTGTTTTCATAAACTTCGCATATGGACCTTTGATCGCATATAAAACTAGATCTAATCAACCAAATGTTAATAAATTATATATGAAAGAGGGGTAGAAAAGACCGAAGAGAAAAATTGTTTTTTTGCTTCCTCATAGAGGAAGCTTTGTTTTCGTGAATTTTGTATATGAACCTTCAATTGCGTTTAATTTGGGTTTAATCAACCAAATTTAAAAAAAATTATATATGAAATAGGGGTAGAATAAAGCAACGAAGAAATTGGTTTTTAAGTTTTTTCTGCCAATATATTCAGATTGTTGTAAAACGTCGAAATATCGCCTAAAAAAAAATGTCCGTATGTGTGTGTGTGTGTGTGTGTGTGTGTGCACATTTGATGTTGTGGTTGCTCTAACTTCCGCAAATATTGAGATATCGGGCTGTTTTTTTTTTTAATCGATAGAGTATCGTTCAAGGAAGGTTGGTATTGAATTTGGCGGTGATCGGTAAAGGGGTTCTTTTTTAAAAAAATTTTGAATTTTTTTAGAAATGCCCGTGGTTGCTCTAACTTTTGTAAATTTTGAAATATTGGACTATTTTTAATTTCATTATATTCTTCAGTCTTTTCTACCCCTATTTTATATATAATTCTTTAAAATTTGATTCATCATTTTTCGTGTTAAACACATTTAAAATTTCGGAGAATTTGTACATACATAGAAACTTTATAAAGCTGGGTCTAATCAATAAAATTTTTAATAATTATATATAAAATAGGGGTATAAAGTTGCCAAGAATATAATAAAACTATAAATAGTTCGATATTTCAAAATTTGCCACACATATTTCACATATAAAACACAAAGTAATTACAGCATATTTCACATATAGACCTTTAATCGTGTATAAAAAAATGGATCTAATCAATCAAATCTTAAAGAATTATATATGAAATAGGAGTAGAAAAAACTGAAGAATATAATGAAATTAAAAATAGTCTAATATTTCAAAATTTACAAAAGTTAGAGCAACCACGGGCATTTTTAAAAAATTCAAAAACTTAAAAAAAAAACCTTTACCAAATTAATAAAAATTGCTAATAATGAAGGGGTTCCCAATTTTTATCTAAAAAAGTCTATATGATTGCCCTAATTTTCGCAAATTTTGAGATATCGAGCTTAACTTTTTTTTATGGACAGAGTATCATTAAAGGTAGGTTGATGTTGAACTTGGCAATGATCGGAGAAGGGGTTACCGATTTTTGCCTAAAAAGTGTACAAGTTATACATGTATTCTATATATATATATATATATATATATATAATTAAAGGAAGGTTGACCATTAAGTAATTTTAAATCGACTTGACTGGCAATATATATAATATATAAAGGATAGGATTCAATATATATAAAGGAAGGTTGTATTGAATTTCGCGAAGATTGGTGAAAGGGTTACCGATTTCTGCTTAAAAAATATATAGAGTAGACCGAGGCGAATCGGATTACTAATTAGCACGATAAAATAGCTCGTTTGAAAAAAACACTAAGGAAAACTGTCTTAAAACTTATATTGATCCGATTCGCCGATAGAATGAAAAAACGTGAGTGCGAGAGAGTAAAAGAACGTAAGAACGAAAAATAGATATAGCGTTCATTTTAATCAATATACCTGAATTTTTCAAAAAATATATGATCTTCCCAATTCACAATTTATATCCGCCTCTCAATTATACATTACGAATTCTCCTTTAACCTTTGTTGTTAATCCTGTCATATATTCTGGCGTTCTTGATAAATCACGGCTGGAAACACGCCCAAGAATGCCAAAATAATCTTAAAGAATTAATTACACAACTCTACAAAAAAAATTTGTTTCTTGTCCTTGGATTTATTTCATGATTTTCTTATTCTTCATGCACCAAAATAAAGGAAAAATATCAATATCCCCTTTAAAGTTTGCTTTTGTAGCCAGGAGAACGTTTGTACGATATTTAAAAAATCTATGATTTTAATTTTTATCTGTTAAAAAATCAAAACAAATATATTTGTATATTATTTTTATTAACTTTAACTATTATATTAGCTTACAAAATAATGGAAAAAAGTTCAGAAGTGAACCCTGTTACTCTTTCTTTTATGTTCATGAGTACTTTCTCTTATTAAACCCCAAATATAGTCTCCCATCATACTTTTATTGTATTGGCCTTGATAACGGCGTTCGAAATCCATAACGTCTTAATGAAAACGTTCTCCGTTAATGCTTCCTCATAGTTCTTAAGTGTGCAAGTAGAAACTTGCACATTGCTTCCTCATAGTTCTTAAGTGTGCAAGTAGAAACTTGCACAGTGCTTCCTCATAGTTCTTAAGTGTGCAAGTAGAAACTTGCACATTGCTTCCTCATAGTTCTTAAGTGTGCAAGTAGAAACTTGCACATTGCTTCCTCATAGTTCTTAAGTGTGCAAGTAGAAACTTACACATTGCTTCTTCATAGTTCTTAAGTGTGCAAGTAGAAACTTGCACATTGCTTCCTTATAGTTTTTAAGTGTTCAAGTAGAAACTTGCACATTACTTCGTCACAATTTTTAAGTATGCAAATTATTTTTAGGTGTGCAAGTGGAAACCTGCACATTGCTTTTTTATAGTTTTTAAGTGTGCAAGTAGAAACCTGCACATTGCTTCCTTATAGTATTTAAGTGTGCAAGAAGAAACCTTCGCTCACAAAGTTTCCTCTATGAGGAAGCCAAAACAAATAAATACTAATAATTATACATCGAATAAAATAAAAGCTTCCTCATAGAGGAGCTTTGTGAGCGAAGGTTTCTTCTTGTACACTTAAATACTATAAGGAAGCAATGTGCAGGTTTCTACTTGCACACTTAAAAACTATAAGGAAGCAATGTGCAGGTTTCCACTTGCACACCTAAAAATAATTTGCATACTTAAAAATTGTGACGAAGTAATGTGCAAGTTTCTACTTGCACACTTAAAAACTATAAGGAAGCAATGTGCAAGTTTCTACTTGCACACTTAAGAACTATGAAGAAGCAATGTGTAAGTTTCTACTTGCACACTTAAGAACTATGAGGAAGCAATGTGCAAGTTTCTACTTGCACACTTAAGAACTATGAGGAAGCAATGTGCAAGTTTCTACTTGCACACTTAAGAACTATGAAGAAGCAATGTGTAAGTTTCTACTTGCACACTTAAGAACTATGAGGAAGCAATGTGCAAGTTTCTACTTGCACACTTAAGAACTGTGAGGAAGCAATGTGCAAGTTTCTACTTGCACACTTAAGAACTATGAGGAAGCATTGTGCAAGTTTCTACTTGCACACTTAAGAACTATGAGGAAGCAACGTGCAAGTTTCTACTTGCACACTTAAGAACTATGAGGAAGCAATGTGCAAGTTTCTACTTGCACACTTTTTTAGTTTTCAATGCCAATGTGTTCCTTATGTTCTAAAACGTTGAAATATCGCATTAAAAAAAATGTCGGTATGTGTGTATGTATGTATGTATGTATGTATGTACGTGCCAAATTTACCGAAATTTTTATAACTCCAGAACTAATCAACCAAATCTTAATGAATTACATATGAAATAGGGGTAGAAAAAACTGAAGAATATAATAGAATTAATAAAAATTGCTAATAATAAAGGGGTTACCGATTTCTGTTTAAAAAAACAGCCAAATTTTCCAAAATTTCTATAACTTAAGAACTGATTTACCAAATTTTAAAGAATGATATGTGAAATAGGGGTAAGAAAAACTGAAGAATATAATAAAAATTGCTAATAATGAAGGAGTTACCGATTTTTATCTTAAAAAATCTATATGATTGCCCTAATTTCCGCAAATTTTGAGATATCGAGCTTAATTTTTTTTTTATGGATAGAGTATCATTAAAGGTAAGTTGGTGTTGAATTTGGCAATGATCGGTGAAGGGGTTACCGATTTTTGCCTAAAAAGTGTACAAGTTATACATGTAGTCTTATATATAGAACGTATCACTTATCACTTAAGGAAAGTTGTTTTGAATTTCGCGAAGATTGGTGAAAGAGTTACCGATTTCCGCCTAAAAAATATATAGGGTAGACCGAGGCGAATCGGATTACTATTATAATTAGCACGATAAAATAGCTCGTTTGAAAAAAAAACACTAACGAAAACTGTCTTAAAACTTATATTGATCCGATTTGCCTCTGTCTACCTTAAGTTATTTGGTGGATAGAGTATCATTAAAGGAAGATTGTTAGTGAATTTGGCGAGGATCGGTGAAGGGATTATCGATTTCTGCTTAAAAAGTGTATAAGATGTACATGTAATTTTATATATATATTTTATATATAGAGTATTATTAAAAGAAAGTTGTTTTGAATTTTGCGAGAATCGGTGAGAGGGTTACCGATTTCTGCTTAAAAAATGTGTAAATATCTTTAATGATACTCTATCCATAAAAAAAGTGTGCAAGTAGAAACTTGCACATTGCTTCCTCATAGTTTTTAAATGTGCAAGTAGAAACTTGTACATTGCTTCCTCATAGTTTTTAAGTGTGCAAGTCAAACTTGTACATTGCTTTCTCATAGTCTTTAAATGTGCAAGTAGAAACTTGCACATTGCTTTCTTATAGTTTTTAAGTGTGCAAGTAGAAACCTGCACATTGCTTCCTCTATGAGGAAGCCAAATTAATAAATATCTACTAATAATTATGCATAAAAAAACCTTTCTCATAGAGGAAGCAATGTGCAGGTTTCTACTTGCACACTTTTTACATGATTTTGGCACTTTTTGACAGGGTGTGTAGCTGAAGGGTTGCTATCCTCAGGTTCAGCAATTTTTTTATATTTAGGGCCTACCTTCCTCTTTAAAATAAGACCATAACAAAGTCAATGTGTTGATTTTTATGGAAGACTAGCTGGTTACCCGGGCTTCGCCCCGGAGGACATGTGTAGTAAGACACGCAAATAGTCTCTCTCTTCCCCTCCCCCTCCCCTTCCTCTCTCCCTCTTCCTTCCCCCCTCTCCCTCTCTTTCTCTCTAAAATGCTATAAATTAAAAAATATTACTGTTTTATCTACTGAAATTCAATTTCGTCGTATACAATTCTTTGAGATTCACTAAATTATTTCCTAAAAAATTGAAAAAATTTTGTAACCGATTTCCAAAAAGATACCGGTTTCTAAAAAGATCAATAAACTATACAGTTTATAGCACTCCCCGGGAAATTCTACCCTTGTTTTATATACAATTCTTTTAAATTCGATCAATTATTTCACAAAAAATTCATCAAACTTTTGATACCGGTTTCCAAAAAAATCGGTAACAAAAATTATATATTTTATAGCACTCCCCGGGAAATTCAACCCCTACTTTATGTACAATTCTTTGAGATTCGGTCATTCGGAACCGGTTTCCAAAAAGATCGGTAACAAAAAATAGTACACTTTGTAGCACTCCCCGGGAAATTCTACCCCTACTTCATGTATAATTCTTTGAGATTTAATCAATAATTTACCGAAAAATTGGAAAAATTAAAAAAACCGATTTCCAGAAAATTAGTAACCAAAAACTGTACACATTATGGCGCTCCCCGTAAAATTCTACCCTTACTTCATATACAATTCTTTAAGATTCGGTCAATTAATTCCCGAAAAATTGAAAAAATTTCGGTACCGGCTTCCAAAAAGATCGGTAACGAAAAGTAGTACACTTTATAGCACTCCCTGAAAAATTTTACCCCTGTTTGATCTATAATTCTTTGAGATTCAATCAATTATTTCCCCAAATATTAGAAAAATTAAAAAAACCGGTTTTCAGAAAATCGGTAACAAAAAACTATACACATAGTGGCATTCTCCGGAAAATTCTACCCCTATTTCATATACTTTTGATAAAAATTCGGTTCAGGGCTTTGGCCTGGGCGATATTAAGGAATCCGTGAAAACACGTTACCTCTCCCTCCCTCGCTCTTCCTCTCTCTCCCTCTCTCTCCCTCCCTCCCTCCCTCCCCTCTCTCTCTCTCTCTCTCTCTCTCTCTCTCTCTCTCTCTCTCTCTCTCTCTCTCTCTTCATATACTTTTGATAAAAATTCGATTAATTCTTTGAACTAAAAAATTGAAAAAATTAAAAAAATCGGTTTCCAGAAAATTATTAACAAAAAACTATACACATAGTAGCACTCTCCGGAAAATTCTACCCCTATTTCATATACTTTTGATAAAAATTCGGTTCAGGGCTTTGGCCTGGGCGATATTAAGGAATCCGTGAAAACACGTTTTACTCCTTTTCACCCCGTTAGGGCTCGAATTTCTAAAAATCCCTTCTTAGTGGCACTCCCCGGAAAATTCTACCCCTATTTCATATACTTTTGATAAAAATTCGATTCAGGGGTTTGGGCTGGGCGTTGATGAGTGAGTGAGTGAGTGAGTGAGTCAGGACATCTTCCTTTATATATATAGATATAATTTTTTAAAGTATATGGGACGTTTGTGCCCTACTGGCTGTTAAAGGATTAAGTAGAAAATAATGTAAAAGTATTTAAAAATTTTTTCTGATAGCAAAAATACATTCCAAGAACATTTTTATAATATACTTTCAAATATTTCAAAAATAATCTCTAAATATTTTGAAAATCCTGAATTTCCTTATCTCTTATGTCCTTACTCCTTATACTTAAATTAGCAAGAAACGTAAAGAGCTATGGAGCTCTTTAAAGCTATCTAGCGGCAAATGCAACAATGTTGCATCACAATTGCATCGTTAGATCGCTGATTCAACTTTTTGGCATCAAATCAATGTAACGGTAGTTGGTAGCTGCATAGATGATTCACTAGCGAAACTTTATTACAAAAGAACGAAATATCAAATATACTGCTTTTACAATAGTCTTCAATCGAGAAAGATATGTTTGCTTCATAAGTATTAGTAAACGGGAACAAATTTACCGGATTAATTAGGCTAAACTCAAATGTCAATAGTAATAACTGATGATAATAAAATACAATAAACAGGGTCTCATTTATACATATACATGTCTGTTTATATATATGATATGAGGTTAAGCAAAGAGCATTTTCCAACAAAAACTCAAGATTTATTCCAAGACTATGTCATTTCTTCTACTCTTAAATAACTAAACAATGTATAAGAGCTTTATAACAAATCCACTATATAACTTTTTTCATTTTGATGCAAATTCAATTTGCATTGATATATTTATATTTTAATTTCTTAAGCTGTAAAGATTTTTTCACAACACCTCCACGGAAAGTTCGACTTTCCATGCCTGTAGAGAGGAGCTAAAGCGGCCAATTTCACGCCAGGGCGGCATAGCGGGCGGAAAGTAACCACTTTCCTTCCTGTTTAGCGGGTGGAAAGTAAGCCCTGGCTTGAAATTGACCACTCTCGCCTCTCTCTAGGCATGGAAGTCGAACTTTCCGTAAAGGTATTGTAAAAAATATCGTGTGCACCTCGGGGCGAAAGCTTTTTCAGACTCGTGTGATTTGCCGCCCTCGCCTTCACACTCGTCTGAAAAACGTTACTTTCGCCCCTTGGTGCACAATATACTATTTAATTTTCTTGTTCTGTGCATGCATAAATCCAATTTTCAATCATTACTATTATAATTTTTAATCACAAAAAAATAATTTTGATACAAACTTTTTAAACAATCGATTTTCGCGGCATGAAAAACAAATTTACTGTTTAAAAACTGCTTTATGATAAGAGTTTTTAAAAATATTTTTTAAAATAAAATTTTATCTAGTTATCCTACAAGAAAACTCGAAATCTATTTATTTTTTATATGTTCCATTTTCCACGCATTATTTTTTAACAATCTGTGGTGAATTTAGATGTGTGTGATTATTCTTAAAATAAAATATCAAAATAATAATTTTTGGTGTAAACTAAAAAAAAGAACTTTTCGCAAAATTAAACTAATAATCAAATAGATTACAAAATTATATTTATTAGCTAATTTTAAATAAAAATTAATAAAATTCTAATTTGAAAGGGTAAAAGAGCTTTATAGTCACCAAAAATATACAATACTAAAAGTTCGAAAGTTACTGTAAATATCAATCTCTCTCGCCATTTTCGCTAACAATAAGAAACAAATTTTTTACTATATAAATTTATAAATTAAGAGAGAGAGAGAGAGAGAGAGAGAGAGAGAGAGAGAGAGAGAAAGAGAGAGAGAGAGAGTGAAATAGATATCTTTTTGGATAACTTCCAAACTATTCTTTTTCTACACAATGAAAGAAAAAGCTTATGTTTATTCTTAACTCTCAGCCTCTGCCCTTGTTTTCGACCAACGTAACTCCTGTCCATGTATTGTCCGTGTCCTGAGCTTATTAAATAACTATAAGTGTTTAAAAATCTGAAAAAAATTCATAGAGTATCTTTGAACCTTCTAGAATACGAAACAATACTTTAGAACAATAAAAAAAATTTTTAAATAACTGTTTAAACAAATAAACTCGGAAAAGTCGCCAAAAAAACGTAAAAATTAAAAAAATCATATCTCTGGTTGAAATTGACGTGAAATAAATTTTTTTAATAGAAGCTAAAGAGTTGATCTTTAAGAAAAAAAATTACGTCGATCTTGCATTATTAAAAAATAGTATTTTTTACAATTAAAAAATGCGTATTTTTGATGTCGTTAGATTCATGAAAAGAGGGAATAAAAATAAGATAATCATGTGATGTTTGCTTTAAATTGCGTATTTATATAAAATATTATAAAAATATTATAAAAGAACAGTCAAAGTATGATCAAAGTTTGTATTTTTATATTTTATGATTAATAACCATCCCGGCATACATATAAGCGATGTTCCTCACATATGGATCTTAATAGTCTTATATATTTAATTTTAACACTTATCTATAAACTTCTTTTAATATTTTTTTTTAAGCCACAAAAACAATTTTTTGCGTGAAAATAACAAGTTTTGAGACGCTGCGTTTGGCACACGTAGCCCCTGTGCATGGGCCATTTCTGTCCGTTCGAGATTTATAATCTCCAGTACTCGCGGCTGTACTAGCGGAATCTAACCAAGTTTTTTCCATGAAGTAACTCTTCACTTGAAGTTTTTTTTCAGCTACTACAAATAGTGCCACTTGAGTTTCAAGATATTACAGGTAGTAGATTTTGGCCAGACACAAATGACCCATGGACAGGGACTGTGGGTTAATTAAACAATTCCATCTACGTTATAGCTTAGATTATAATTAAAAAAAAAACAGAAAAAATCGCTGAACTAAATAAAACTGAATCTTTACGGCTAAATTTTGCGAAGGTATTACATGCATCCTGATAGATCCACGTAGATGAAATAATAAAATAATAAAAGATAATCGACTGAGAATTCGGACAACATACGAGGATGTAGTCTCAAATTATCTGAATCTCGAGATTAAGGAATAATCTTGACAATAACAATGATAATATCGGCCGTGAATACTATATCGTAATTACTATACAAAAATTAATGAGAGACAAAAAACATACAATGTATGTACGCGCAAAGCAGGCTAATAATATTTAAAGCGGTGGTCTCCGAACGTATCTCCACATCACTCACCTTTCTCTTCCTTCAGCTTCAAGTTTAACCGTCGTCTGGTCGAAGAAACGACGTTTCGTCGCGCATTGCATTAAAGTGTTGCATCTCGTCACGCAGCCCGGGCAAGGTCACGATGTCTGCGATAATAACGATAATGAACAAAAGTAAATGACAGTGATGATAACAACGAAGATGACAACACAATGGCAATAATAATGACGATAACAATAACAAATAATGACAATGATGACGAAGACTATAATGATGACTACAACGATGGCAATAACAGCGTGACAATGATGGCGATAATAATAATAATGGCGACAATCACAACGATGACGACGATGACAGCGACGATGACAGCGACGACGACGATGACGACAACAATGACTACGACGACAATGATGATAACGACAATGACGACAATGATGATGACAATGACAATGACGACGACAACAACATCGACAACGATAACGACGACGATGACGATGACGACGACGACGACAACGATGACAACAATGATGACGATGACAATAACGACGAGATGATGACGACGATGACGGTACGACGGTACGACGGTACGACGGTTACGAGGGTGACGACGGTGACGACGGTGACGACGGTGACGACGGTGACGACGATGACGACGATGACGACGGTGACGACGGTGACGACGGTGACGACGGTGACGACGGTGACGACGGTGACGACGGTGACGACGGTGACGACGGTGACGACGGTGACGACGGTGACGACGGTGACGACGGTGACAACAATGACAGCAATGACAACAATGACAACAACAATAATGAAAATAATAATGATAATAACGATGATAGCACTAGCACTAACCAACACTTTTTCCACCGAGCGCTGCAATCGACACCCTGCGCGCTTATCGATTCAGCGCTATGGCACAATCGCGCGCGTTAGGGTACGAATGTGAGGGTGCACGATGTTGTTACCTCTTGGATATCTCGTATCATTTCGAACGCTTCAACGCAGGAAACGTTCAGCAAAAGAACGAGGGAAATCTATATAAAACACAATAAACAACCAACTTTTAGTTGGCTAACAGAAATAAAATCGCGTCATCGTTAATAATATCGCACAATTATCAGGCAGACGACAAAAGAGGAGAAGCCGTGCAACCGAGAAACTCCGGAATTGTTCAACCACCGTATTTCTACTACTACCTACTGCTGTCGATTGCTTTTGATAATAGTGGAGGTGATGGTACAGTCTCTGCCACTATACTGTTCGTTGGTGCCGACAGAGGCACACTACTACTTGGACGCAAGCCAGCGCGGCAGCGGTGCGCCTGCCTCAGCGATTATCCCGAGCTACCCTGCGCTTCGGGTCGCGCATCGTCTCCCGCACTCTGCTCCAGTGACGAAGTAGCACTTTTCAAGTGAGAATGAATTTTGCGTATAGAAAAACCAAGTGGTATAATTTATAGTGTCACCCGCAATAAGATTTTAATTTTGATTCAATGTTCTAATTGTCATCTATAGTAATATAATTAATGATATACATATTAAAACATTAATTTATGAAATTAGTAAAAAAAATTAAGTATTACGATTTAATTATTAATTTAAATTTACTTTTTGTACAATGATCTGTATGTAACACGTTTAATTTATTTATAAATTTTATAACAATTGCATGTAATATAAAAAATCAAGATTACTAAAATTCAGCAGATTTGATCATTAATATAATTCCTAAATATTATTATTATTATTATATACAATATTTCTAATAATACTATAAATATACAATTTTATCAATAATTCACTTGTATAGCGTTCCACGGAGAGTAGCCACCCAAATGTTCGATTGATGTTTCCATCCCTGTTTCTCCCCTACTCAGACCTCTTTTTGGCTCGAACGACTTCGTAACGTGTTCATCAAAATTCGTGTTTTCGATCAAATGTAAAGCTTTGCAGTTAGGTATCCCCACCAAAGCGTTTGCTCTTCCTTATGAAAATCAAATCGATAAACCATCGTATATACGCTGAGAAAATGTTTCATATATGATTAATAAAATGATCGATATAGTATCTGAACAGGGTCAGTATTGAATCAGTCGAAGGAAGACTCGGAAGGCGCATAAAACTAGACAATTACTACAATATCGATGCAAGTTCTTACTTCTTTAACATGAGATTTATTCAATTATTATTATATTTATCAATAAACTAAATTATTATTTTTTTAGTTTTTGTTATGGTTATTATAACAACAGGAGACATTTAGGAATAGTCTGGTGGTCATCATAAATAATACGGTAAATCAATCCTTAGCAATTGTTGTATAATTTACTATTAATAACTAGCAAACTTTTAAATAATGATAAACAGTATATTCTTTTAGAACTCACTGACATCAATGTTGGAACACATAAAATAGTTAAAACGCCAATAAATTAAAATAATCTAGGAAAAATCAGAATTTATTGTGTATGAAATTCAATGACTATTCTCCAAACACGAAACTGTTTCTTTTTTTATCTTTTTTAAGATTTTTTCTTGAATACTTAATAAAAAAAACTTAAATCAAACTTGGTCAATATAATCTAGCTGTCACTGATCAATATAATCAGACTATCAGACATAACAACAAATCTATCAATCTGGAAGTGCTCATCTCTTACTGTCTGAGAACGTGAATTTTTTTAAGTTACACTGTCTTGCTGGAAATGATTCAAAGCAAAGCCAAAATGTCCGCTATTTCAACTATACTATTTTTAATTGAAGAATACTGCATACCGATAATTTGAGTACTAAAAACTGCTTTGATCTTTATTCTGTTTATCATTTAGTACAACAAATATATACAGGATAGACTATTTTAATATATTACTACAAATATTTCAATAGTCTCTTAATATAAAAAGAAATTCAAATAAAAATTTCAGATATTTTTTAAAAGAAAAATATAACACGTAAATATACCACACATTTTTTACAGCACTAGAAATTACAAATTTCGCGTTATTTGTTCTCTAACTTTGTATGTATTAATATTTTTATGTATAAAATAATAAGATAAAAAGTAATTGATACAAGCAAAACAAATAAATATCCAAAAAATGTTTACAAAATATATATAAAATTGCACATTGCAAATTGTAAATTTTCCCTTGATTGCAATTACGAACTTTCTTTATGTCACATACACAAAAACAAATTTAACCCTTAACACACTGGGTAAAATACACCCCAGCGTTTTTTTGACTTTGAAAACGACCCAGTAAACCAATGGAAATGGGCCTTGTGCCGCTATCAACAGGTAGTTGGGACCTTCAAGTATCGATCCCCGTCGGTGGTATATTTTTCGGCTCGTTAGTTCTCTCTCGGCAGCCGTTCAAAGTGGGCGTCGCTAAAATAAATATCTCAAAATAAATATACTTTTTGGAACGGCCGCATAAACTGCAATAATTAATGAAAAGTGCATCATCTGAGGATAAAAAAACCGTTTAAAAAATTAAAATATCTTAAAAATTGAAAAAGTTACATTAGTTTTTGTGAAAAGTCACTTTTCCGACTTTTTTTTCAACAATTTTTTTACATATGTTAAATTAATTTTTTGCAAATCAAACCTATACAGTCTTTTTAAGGAAGACAAACTACAACAGAATATTTTTCTTTTTTTTTAAGGGTCACCTACAATTTTTTGTATTTCACCCAGTGTGACCGGTACGGGATTCTCGGGAAGTGTGACTGACAAGGGTTAATCATAATATTCATATATTTACGTTATATTACAAAATTTTGTACATAAAAAGTTATTTTAAAATTTTTTAACGAAAATTTCTATTTATCATTAAAAATTTTTGCAGTTAATATCGAAATTGTTTAAAAAATAATATGGTTAGATTCTTTTTTGTTAAAAATTCTTAACAAAAAAATACAACGCAAGTGATAAACTTTGAATATGTATAGCACAAGTAATAAAAAATAAAAGGCAGTATTTTTTTACAT